>JAGDQP010002338.1:1078-38578 GCA_022664845.1 Lepisma saccharinum | reverse complement strand
CATCTGTTCAAGCTATATTACCATCATATACTTGAAATTACGTATTATCGGCCGGTCGTAGTCTCATTTATATCTACTGTTGTTTGCGAACAGATCCTTTCATTGGTTTTCCCACTCCCTCCTACTTATTCCCAGCATGCATCTATCCATTGTTCTTTGTAATTCTTAATAATATTTGAGTTCTTAGCGCATTCAGTGTCCACGTTTCACAGCCGTATATGATCTCAAGTAAGACTGATTTTTTACTTCACGCTTGAGACAGATTGGTAGCTTGTTTTTGAAGATAAAGTTTAATGTTCCGAACGAGCTCCATGCTATTTTACACCTTCTATTTATTTCATCAGCTACCTTAGGATTCGATATTTTCAACTACCTTTCATAAACATACTCATCAACTATGTGAATTTTATCTCCGAGAATCTTTCTTTTCAGCTTTTTAATTGTACATTACTTTTGTTTTATTTTCAAACTCTCATTACTAAATACTTCCATTCTGGTTTGTACTTCTGCATTTGAAACAAACAGGATTATGCTGTCAGCGAATTGTAGGTGATTAAGATATTCGCCATTGATTTTTATTTCAGCTTCAATCCAGTTAAAATTTTGGAACACTTCCGTCAGAACCACAGATAATAGCTTTTCATATGACCCCTTTCTATTTCAAATTCTCTAGCAGAATCCAGGATGGCGGCCATTGTTTTCAATACTGCAGATGTCTTCACTCTTCAGACCTTACCGTGTACAAATAAGCACAAATAGAAATTTCTCAAATTTTCTTTTCAGATTTTTCAAGAGAATAAAACCAAATCCATATCTCAACAATATACTGTATATATAAAATCCTGTAAATATCGACTGATCAGCTGACGTGGTTCCCTTCTGAGTGAAAAACTATAATTTTTAAACTGTCGTTCTTCCCTTTGTGAACTCTTCTTTTTTTTCCTGTAAGCACTACTTCAATGTTTCAAGTGCTTAGTAATTGCTTATTAGCAGCATATTAATTACGCAATTAGAACATTACAAAGTATTTTAACTGGTGTTTTATGAAACTTGAAAGATTGAAATTTAAATTAAAACTCCTGCTCTTTGTTTATTGAAAATAGAGAATGCACATGAGTTTGTGTGTACCTATAGAAATAATTTCAGCATTTCTAATAGTGTAGGGAAGGTTGAGCTTTGTGTAATGGGCATTATAGTCGAAATATCAAAATCTCATATGAACTACGTATGTAAACTTTTTTTTAACGTCAAATCAAAATATCTGCTTCAGTTGATACAAGCAAATCAGGTCACGAACAGTACTTAAGATTAGAGGCCAGCTTGAATCTGCCTTTCCCAATTTAGCGTGATGATCCATGAATCGGGGAGAATTGTACGATAATCGAAGAAAAGAATTAAGAACCAGCAGGGTGATCAGGAAACTAGTTAAAATTCCTTGTTTTTTAATCGTAAATTATGTAACACGAGTTTATCGTTGTTGTAATGGATGAAACCTCGTGCACGCTGCTTATCAAGTTAGTGTATTAATAACATCGAAAATAAAATATATTGTACTTTGTGTATTTTAGCACTTGAAGTAGCATTTCTGTATCAGTGACAATGGATAACCCGCATCTGCTCGTTACAGTGCTCACAATTGGAACGTAGGAAACAGGAAGTTACGCTTTTCCAGCCCTCTGCTTACAAGCTTTGCGTGGAGTATATATGTATAAGCATACTTTTGTAATATATCGCACTTCCTGTTTCCTAATATCTCATAATGCATCGGTTGTATCTTTATTTTAGCTGTTCAAATAATTGTGTTATCGTTGTATCTTGGTAAATCTCATGCTGATAAAGCTAGTGGGTAATAAAGAAGGAATAGAGGAGAAAGTAATGTATGTTCAAGCTATGAAAACTTAGGAGAGATCTAAATTCGTTTTCGTGAATTAGCCTTCAACCTTTGTTATTCCAGGTGCATTAAGTATTTGGTAACAAAAGTCGAATTTGGGAATACAATCATATTTAAGTAATAAATAGAAATGAATTTACAGAATTTAGTACACGAGCTTTCACAGTATACCATATGTGTATGGTACGATATTCAACACAGCCTTGATGCGCCTGCGGAAGCGTGTCATAACTTCAATGAGTCCTTGGGTATTGTGAGGCCGCTGCTTTGTCTCCCTCTGAACGACGCCCCATGTGGGCTTTGTGGTGGACAAACACCGTGTGCGTGGGTTTTCTCGGAGTGCTCCCGTTTCCTCCCATTTTCTTCATTCCAGCAATTCATCTCATCATCCATACGGTCTGAGCCATAGTTGCCTAAAGGCATCTTCAAACCTCAGCAATAAAATTACTTGTTCCTTATGATGTGTTTAGCTAGGATTGATCGCCGACGCCTGGACAAGTTTAAAAACTAATGGCTGGATGCGCGAAATCTCCATTCTGGTTGGCTACCTGGTTTGATCTTAAGCCCTGCCGCAGACTAGGCGGTTTAGCCACCGCGATTCAACCGCATGACGAAATCGCAGTGCATTTTTGTGTAAGCGATTTGGTCGCTCGTTTTATACTACACCTGTTCCATGTTCAGTTCGCTGTCAGTGTTGCAGAAACAAGATGGTTAGCACCACACAAATGCTATGCATAGCATTAGTTACAATTAAAAGGAGGCTCCGAAGACGGCGAAGCAAATGGATTCATCCTTTAAACAAGAAGAGATTGACACTTGGTCAGTTTAATTGCTTGCACGGCGAGTTAAGATTTAACCCAGATAGTTTGATAAATGAAGGCATATTAGAATACCTTCCCAAAATAATGTAATTTCCGAGAATTGACATGTCTCGGAATTTCATTTTTACTTTATGATTTAAGTAAAAATAATTCTCAAAATAGCTTTTATTGTGTCCGAAACGAACCATAACCACAGATAAAATTGTAAAAATGTTGATGCATGTATGCATCCAGACAGTATCAAACAACAGAAAGAGAAAGCAAGAAAGTGCTTTGCTTGTTTTGTTACCCGAGGCAAAGAATTCTTTCTCAGTTCTGACACTTGAGTGTCAAAATGAATCAAACATAAGCAAAAGATCTTTGCTACTTGGTATTGATCAAACTGTGGGAAGAATTTCTAAATCATTTTTAAAACGACGATAAATTATAGGCCTATGCCTGAGTTTTTTCTTTCTTGCTCAGTTTCTCGTATGTCGTGACAGAAAGAGATTGACAATGGAAACGACTGTCAACCCTGTTCAAAATCGCGCGACTAAACCGCCAAGTATGCGGTGCTTCATAAGAAAGTATGGGTTATTTTTTTGTGTTGTTGAATCGCGGTGGCTCAACCGCCTAGTGTGCGGCAGGAATAAGAGTTACGAGTTACAAGCTCATCGTTATTTTAGATAGATAACGTTAAAAAATGAACAAACGTCCGTGGAGTATCATTTTCAACAGCTTTTTCAGATTATTTTAATCACTTGATCTGTTCTCTCCTAATCACGTAGTATGTACCTGATGTCCTCGTGCACTGTACGTTTGATTGTCGACTCGTGTCACCTGCCGCACCCAGTATTAGATTTGTAGTCGGGGATGGTTCGGATTTTCCTCTCTCTGTGAAAAACTTCCCTGTCTCGAAATATACCACAACTTGGAATATGCACAGTCATAAAATACGATATTCTACCTGTTTGAGAAACTCCTTCCCCTCTGTGGGAAGTACGCAAATCGAGCACTGCCTGCACCTGACCTGACTGACATTGACTTGCTAGGGTTGTCTGGACTTACTCTTACTGGACAAACTCTGTCGTCATTATGACAGTCCGACTTCTGCGGATGCTTATCTCGTGGGTGCGGATGACATATGCAACCTTAATCACGAAGGATTGGGTGACATTGAAGAAGATAGCAATCTCCGAATCTCTGTGGCTGCCAACGATAACGGCCTGCCTTTTTATTTCCTGTGTTAGATTAGCGTCTGCCATATTGGATATGAAATGGAGAGAAGAGATTAGTTACATTTTGGGTACGTATAGCTCGCTAAAGTTGTGTTGTCAGACTCAGATAGCCTTCGCACTGGGTTTCTCCAAAGTGCAGACTCAACCTTTACTTTACACCAAGATGTCGGCTGTTTCGTAGCCGTGTCTTTCTGTGCACGTGAAGAACGAAACATTCATAAATCAACAAAATTTCGGTCATCAAGAAGAGTGATTTAGCGAAAGCGTGCTCACGTCGTGATCAAAGATCTTTATATCGGATCCCGGGGCCAGCAGTCCTAACCTGACAGGCTTTCCTCCAGTTTTCGCCATTCACACTAGGTGAATATTAGAATTGTACCTTAAAGCATGTTGTCCATTCATTCTCGTATGGTGAAAATACTGAAGTTAAGGACATGACGTGCCGAAGTCTCAAGTTCTTGTTTAGTGGCTGGTTTAAACCAGTTTTTTTTAAGTACTTTGTTTAAGTAAATATAACTATATAGTATATCACAAGTATTTATCCAGTTAAGAGTTAGGACACCACTCTTAATAGTCTGCTTAAGAAATGTTGTGTTATTTGGGTATAACTTCGGAAGAGAAAAGAATTGCTCTGGAATTTGCTAATGAGCGCTACCCTGATACACTTCTAGTACCAACAATTGTAAAGTTTCAAGCAAAGTCACCACCATTCCAGCAGACCTTTTTTAGCCCCCAAGTGACAGCGAATGTAACCACTTATGGCTGGTGGAAGAGTCAGAAAACAGAAATAGATAAGTTCAGTGACAATTGTTTACAGCCCGGACGTCCTCTGCAAGTGTAGAGCGAATTTTTTCTTCGTTTAGTCTGATTCAATCAAAACTTCGCAATAAATTAGGCACAGAGAAAGCATCCAAATTAGTATTCTTGTTTAAAGTTTTCAATAAAGAAATAACTTTGGATGAACATTAAGGCCGTAAATTTGCTGCTGGTTTTTCCTTTTAATTACATCAGGACTTTATTATTTTCAGAAATACTGGCTCAAGACTCAAGAGTAAAGCAATACGGTATAAAGAAAACTTTGTGCAGTTTTGTCCCACATTTGCGTGCTGCTGAATGCGTATTATCCCACTGTGAAAGTTAGCTATTTAAAAATAATGTATATTATGTTATATAAGTTCATACTATAAAAGTACAGAAAAGCTATGTTAATCCATCATCAAGTACTTACAAAATTAATATTTACTCGAGTTGTGATTAAATAAGTACAGATTAAAATATTGTTGTTCGCATGTAGAACACATAAAACAATTAATGGCAATTATCAGAGTATACATTTAGTCTCCCTGCTAAGCACCTAGTTTAAACAATTATACATATATATATTTTCAACCCTGGTTTGGTACTTATCTCGTCCGATTTTATGATTAAGTAACAAATACACTTATAAGTTTTAAATATCCTTATGAAAACTCTGCTATTCATGGTTTTGAGATTCATGTTTTTAGTGAAATTCAGCTTAGTAAAATCGCGCTTTATGCTTTAATCTGTACAGCCTTGTTGAGTTCAACTAGGCAGAATACAACATTAAATGGGTTTGTTTTTCGTTTTTTGACTAGTATTAACATGGGGTTGAAGATTTCGGTTATTTAATTTTTCGCTTGAAAGCTTAAGCGTTTGGTTTTTCTTTCATGCAGAACCATGCCGAGATGTTACAGAACCACGCCTCAGTTTTGACGTCATTGTGAGTCATTTCATACAGCTGTGTTAAATTGAACAGTGTTTCTACACAATTAACGCGTTCCTCACCAACAGATGTGCAAGATATGTAAGCATGAATAAGATAAAAGTATGTTAAAGTAATATTTTGGAGGACAAATATATGTTCTAGTTTTTTTTTTTTTTTTTTTAAACAAAGCTTACTGTAACTTGTTTTTAATCTCGATTTGAGATGTGCAGAAACTGATTTGATATGGATCAAACGCGACAAGCTGAAAACACGCTAGTGTGATGAGACAGGAACAATTAAATGTTTTATTGATCTCAGAAGAGCAACAGTCACAGTAAAATAGCCTCACTTGCGAAGAGCGAAAGCTACACGGAAGTAATACTTTGAAGTAAATTCTTGTTAAAATTTGGAAGAGAATTTACCGTGTTACTCGATGTTTACACTTTAGCATCAGCTGTCTATATCGTTAATGCTTTTTATTATTATTGCCAACAAATTATGCATTCCAAATATGTGTACTTATTTTGTGTGAAAACTCAGGAGACATTTTGGTATTATACGATACTTCGTTTCATGGACGTCGCCAGAAGACTCAGATTCGGAACGCGCAGCCAGGTGTGGGAACCACTTCCGTATGGATCTTCATCACCCCCAACCCCTTGAAAATATTCTGAATTCTTCAAAGACGAAATACTATCTTATAATATTTGAAACTGTGTATGGTAGTGAATTTGAAACGCCCTGGTTCATTGGGATAAGTGTTAGAAAAAATACTTTTAACAGTAGGCAGCAGCAAGACTTTTAGGAGAGTAAACTAAACTAGGAGAGGAGTCATAGTGAAACAGCTAGGAACAACATTGAACATTTGAATCCCAGATTACCAGATCAGTATACTTTAATTGAGTGCGGTTTACATCTTTTATTTTGGTATATGTACACTGTTTCAAAAACATGTATGTTTCATATGAAATTTCAGTGTACTTGCTAATTCGTATCAGTGATGGATATGAACCGTATCTACGGTACAATTTCGTGTCATGGTCTCGTATCACGCTTTTTTAATTTCTTATTATTATTATTCCCCCCCCCCTTTTTTTTCCTTGGGTTGCATTAAGTTTATTCATTTTATACCGAAGTGAATCTTGAACTTGGAGAATGTTGGGATATGAGAACCCGTATCTTATCCACAGGAATATCAATAGTGTATGTAATTGTTTGATTGCCAACGAGGAGGATAATGTCCAGAATCTATTTACCTAATGTTATAAAAAATGACTGCTTTTCTTGTGCACTTTTATGCAAGGTGGAAGAAAATCAAACTAAGTAAATTAGTAATATAATTAACTACAAATTTCGTAATTTTAATTTCTTGTAAATTATGCGTGTTGCAGAATATACTCGTCTCAAATCTTTGTAGTTAGATTCCTCCGCGTGCATAGCTAATGGATAAAATAATGAGGACGGAAGCAGCCAGAGCGTCTGTTTGTAGGAACTAGTGGAGTATTAATCTGGAAAAGACACTAAAACCCTAAAGAAACTCTGTGAGGATTGTCTGAACAGGTTTCGAACTCACTCTACTTGCACAGTATCGATTCTTAGACAGCGGCCTTTGCTATATGAAATTAGCATGTTTTAGTATAAAATATTAAGGTGCAACACGAGAGCATATTTTAAATGTTTCATAATTGTGATGAAAATCAATGAACAAAAAGTTTCCTTGCATCCTGAAGTGCTGTCTTCTTATATCCTTGCTAATAGGAATGCCTGTCACATTCCTTGTAACGTCTTTAATGGTGGCCTTGGTTGTTAATAATCGAGGCCGAGACCAGTTCGCTTGTTTGCTGTTCATTCGTATCATCGTAGGAAATCAGACTGAGTATATACTGTAACGTTTAAAAGTTTATAGAACTGCTTTTCTACGCCGATTTAAATGTTGTTCTGCGTTAGGGTACACTGCAGACCCTACGATAGTGGTTTCTTTCCATGGCTCACCATGTAGTAATACATCATTTGTGGCGTGGAATTATTGTGGTTGAAGTACATAACATTAAATTGGATCTTCAACGTCACTACAACTATTTATGGGTACCTTATGTGCGTTTTTGGCCCCCAATTTGTAAATCATTAATAACCTATGCATTATTTTTGCCTCATTAATTGCACCGTAACCTTCAGCTTTCATTAAACTTAGATGAGTAACATTTTATGCTCGTAAGTTTATTATAATGAGTTAAATCTCACACAAGACTCACATTTAGATAACTGTTTTTAATCTTTAATAGTTTCTTTCTACTTTGTTCTAATTCGTAATGGCTGTAGAGACCATTCGTTTTTAGGAAACGACCTGATTTAGACAGTGGGAAGAATAAACTGAGCTGAATTTTCTGGAGATTTGAGTAGGGAAATCTAATTTAATACTCCATAAGCATTAACTAGTTCTTACTTGAGTGGTCGTTGCTTGGTTAAGCGTTAGCTTTGCATTTGGACATTCTGAATTCGGGTTGTGTACCAGTGACCGACCATCCTGGCAGGCTTTTCAAGGGTTTTTCCTCGTTCGCACTAGGCAGGTACCTTCAGCGTAGGCTCTGGCCGACTCCTTTCTACATTCTTTCCCCTTCCCTGAGCCGTAGATGTCTGAAGACCGTAATTCACATTCAAGTAAACTAGTCCTCCGGTACACTGGAGTAGTTGTGCATTACGTTTTATAAATTCTAATCTTAGCATTTTTACTGTATAGATATTTCAGATGACGCTGTTTTTCTAATAAATGTATAGTCGTTCAGATTCACTGCAAAAATAAACAAACAAAAAAAGAATGTTCTAATATATCACTGGTGCGTCATTTCTTTAACTGGAGGATTAAACAGGGATGCGATAGAGACTTGTAAGGTGTCACACCTACAGCGAGTAGACTATCAACTGTTCTGGTGTACTATTTGGTTATTTTGACCAAACATTGTTGTCCTAGACCATGCAACCCGTATGAAAAAATAAAATGTTTTTGCTGCAATTTTTAACATAATCAGAACGCAATAATACATTTATCTGGGTTACTGACCTGATATTCTTCAATAGCACCATCCCAGTTCAACTTCATTCGCTTCTTTATTTATTACTGCAATCTAGTTTCTCTAGTTCGGTAGTATACCACTCGAGCAGCATTAGTATTATTCAGTAGATTGGGAATTGAATTGGAATTTTATTTTAGGGCCTTTAGGCAACTTGTGGCTCAGTCGTGAGATAATTGGTGGAATGAAGAAAATGGGAGGAAACTGGAGAACCCCGAGAAAACCCACGCTCATATTGCACGAGCAGGGATCGAACCAAGGACCCCACACACCAGAAGTGAGCACTCTATCACTAAGCCAACGTTGACCCCTTATAGATTGGGAATGATTGGGTATTATGGCTGTAAATGTAACAATTGGAACCAAGGTAGTGCGGTAAAAATATAGATTGGGAATGATTGGGTATTATGGCTATAAATGTAACAAATGGAACCAAGGTAGTGCAGTAAAATATTGGAATCTGTTGGCATAGTTTTATTTATGTATTTACTTTATTGAAGCAAAGATTAACGTTATTGGTTAATTTATAGGTATGTACTCGAAAACAGAAAACAAGAACCCCTATTGTATTTGATTACAGTTGTCAGTTCGCTTCCTGTCAATATCTATTGGTGTCGTATTAGTCATACGTTTCAACTTAAAATAATATTCTACTTAAATTTTGAACTTCTAAGGTGAAGCAGCTGTTTAAACATGAGGGAAAAACTATGTTCCATATATTTTTACGTTGATTTGGAAGGTATCATTCTCGGAATTTTCGTTTCACGGTGAGATTTCATGATGAAATCTTGTGAGCAAGAAATTGTTTTCTTCCACTATTATTAACAGTTTCTATGCGACATATGGATGAATCTTTTATAACTGTAAAGCGAAAAGAAGGAAAGATAAAAAATAATATGGGGTAGAGTTATGCAAGTGTTTTAACTTGCTTTTATTATTTTCTGGAAAATTTAGTGTTGACAAATATTGACAGATAGTGAATTCTGATATTTCCCAAGTGATGTGGTCGCCGCGCACAGAATAGTAATTCATTTCGGTTGGCTTGTGTGTCTAGTTCGTCTGTCTTTCCCCAAGATCAATACGTGGTGCTCGTATTTTCTGCCGTCTTATCGGATATTGAAGCGCTCTAGGAAAATATATTTCAGGGCATGTGAAATTATTTATCGTACTTGCAAGAACTAAGCCTTCGCAAGTCGTTCTCTTTCTTCATATATGGATGAAGGTGAAAATAAAATCCTTTCGTATTGTTATAACCAAACTGGCAGATTATCGATTAGTACAGTATCGAAATAGGTACTCACAATTGAGGATCAAAGCGGAGACAATAAGATTAAATACCGTGAAAAGAGAATATGAACAGTTGGTATCTGGTGATATTACAGCAATATATAGAGAGATAAATTAAGAGTAATGTTGTATTGTACTAGTTGCAAGCTGTCAGTTATACCTTCATTTACATTACTAGTCTGTATAGGCATCATACGTCGTACTGGTTGGTAAACATGAAAGATACCAGATTAGGTTTTTTTCATCTATTCTGGCAGTGTCAAGTAACTAGTATCTGTTGATTGTTTTGAAAGCGTTCTCCTAGGATAAAGAATTTGCGAAAGCGACAGCAGAATTAGTTGTAAACTATCCTAGCATTCACGTGGTGTTTAACTGTGAGGAAACTGAAAAATAACTTTGCTTTAATGTCTGTATTTAAAGACACGCAGAATAGTATGCCAAATTCAGTAAACGTCGTGATATGAGTAGAGTATGTAACTACACACCCAAAAATAGCAATGTTGATTCCACACTTTTCGGTGTTCCAGGAGGACCACCACTTTTTGTGTCAAATCAACACAACACACGGTGTTGATTTCGGTGCTGGGAGAAAAGCTGTAGCGAGATTTGAACATGGTTTGCTCAATTAGAAGTCCAGCGTCTTACCGACGTGGCCAAATCACCAACAGAGAAGACGCTTGATTCAAACAGTATAGAGGATCAAAAAGACGTTGCTTGAACCCCCTAAACAAAGTTATTCTCACGATTAATGCCATGGTTTAATCACTTTTTCATTTGTCAATTAGGGATCAAAATTCCCATTCTTTGAAAATATGTTCTATGAAAGCCAGCTATCAAGATGACGATAGTAAACACTTGTCCAGCATTATAGCTTTCTTATAGTAATAACTAACATGTGTAATGCTGGTCGAGTGTTTGGCTGTCGCAATCGTGATCGCTAGCTTTCATAGAAATGGAATCTATTTTCAATGAATGGGAATTCTGGTCCCTAATTGATAAATTAAAAAGTTGTTAAACCGTGGCATAAATCGTGAGAGTAACTTTGTGTTTTGGAGTTCAGCAACATATTTTTGATCCTCTTTACTGTTTGAATCAAGTGTCTTCCCTTTTGGCGATTTTGCCAAGTCGGTAAGACGCTGGACTTCTAACTGAGCAAACCATGTTCAAATCAAATCTCGCTGCAGCTTAACTTTTCCTCCCAGTATCGTAATCAACACCGCTGTTATCTTTTGCTGTGTACATTTTCGGATAGAGAAATAGTTAATTAAGCTGAAAAATCAAATAAAAATTATATTAGCTGTTTAAGCGTCCCTCAGTCAATATTATTGTATGGAGGTAATTACCACGCTCTCATGTCTTAACATCGTCCGAGTAGAATTATGTTTCAGATAAATACCAAGTCGGTTAATTGTGTATCAAAAGGACTTGGCATGAGCTGGCGCTGAATAATCCATTACGAAGTGCTTGGAAGTTTTACATTGGATATTGTTTACTGAAAAAATATTATTTTCCGAATAGCATATATCATTTTTGTTCGAAACCGTTGTAGAGGTACTGAATAAACGAGGATGCTGCGTAGCTCAAATTACGAATGTGAAGAGGCGCACAGCCAGGTAAAGACTAAGGGTGTCAACAAGCGGGTTCATGTTTAAATTTATTTCATGTTTGATTTCAACAATGTTTAGAGCAAAAGGTAGCACGATTTTTTTTTCTTCCTCACGAATCATAGTCGTATTCACGTTCTTCCTTTAGTCGTATTCAGTATAGACAAGTGGAATTCATGATTATATCGTACGTTTCTCGTGATTCCTTGACTAAAAGCAGCCGTTATTAGAGTTCGACTAAGTGTAAAGTTAGCAACGTTGTTAACTATCAGAATATACTATCAGATTTTAAACTTGAAAAACGGCTTGACGTGTAAAATAAAGAGCCTGTGTATACACTACAGCTACACTTCTTGTGACATGGTATGTGGTAAGGAATATGTTGTGCCTACTGTGGATGCGGATGTTGTGTGATTATGGTATGAGGATGTTGTATCAAGTGGTCTATTTCAGTTTCAAGATGCCTGTTCCAATACATAAGACACGTTATGACTGGTTAGAGGAATAGAGGATAGAACTAACCGACTGGCCGGCACAAAGTCCGGATTTCAATCCCATTGAGAACGAATAGAGTGAGCTGGAGCGACGGTAGAGAGGCAGGCCAAACCAACTGAAAAAAAAAACCTACCGAGCTGTTCATGTTGACAGAGGAATTGAACCAAACTTCTGCAGACACCTGCCGCAAGCTAGTGGAGAGTGCATTTAGGCACGTTATACTGACACCACATCAGATGCAGCTAAGCACATTACTTAGATTTAATAATAATAATAATAAAAAAAAACTTTGGTAAACTTTATTTCCTATGAGCCATTGTAGTAACTTTTGACCTCGGCCCGTCACGATTATTATGTAAAGGCTAGTTAAAATCCATAAACATCTATGGTCCTGGTGGGGTTTGAACCCACAACGTTCGAGTTGCTGGCCTAAGGCCTCAGACCATACGGCTGCCTGGTCGGCCAGTACTTACAAATGACAGTCAGGGCTGTCGCATCACGAAGTTAAATGTATTGGGATCAGAAGTAGAATTTTTAAATTGTTATATTAAAAACTAGGTTGATCAAAAACAGTATTGTTTTTGATTCTTTTATTTAATCAACCGTCTCGTCCAAAATAGCAATCATAAAAGTATTTAATGTCCCGACTTACTTGGACCTGACATTAAAATGTGTAGTTGAAAACAGGACCTTGAAAGAAAACTCATCCCCGTACACAGTACAACTAAAGGGCTCATCTACAGATCAGTTTTTACCCAAAATTGAAGTTATATTTGAAGTTGTGGGATAATGCGGAAGATATGAGTTCTAAAATCAAGCGATAAATCAATTCTGAAAGTCTAGCAGATAGGCCAGGAGAAAACAAAAATCTTTGAGTTCGTGCAAACTTCATTCACGTTATAAGATGTTGAAAGATAAAACGTGTCATAGACAGTATTGATCCTTTTAACTATACAGCCAGGTAGACTGTTTATAGTTCTCAGTCGGCTTCGCACAGGGTAACCTGTCTTAATATATCAGCAACGTTCTATATATTTTATTATGGACGTTTAGTGTAGAACTTTCTCGCCGTTCTGAAGGTTCTGGTACTTTGTCTAATTACGAAATATTCTGTGTAGAGTTCAAGTTTTGCAGAAACAAATGAGTGTTATTTCTGTTCTTTGTTTCAGCATGTTATTGAGTATTGATATTAAAGCTATCGAAACTTGTATTTTATTATCATAGTGTGTACTTCTGGTCCGAGTGATTTAAAATGTCGGAAGTAAAAAAAGGTCAAAGAGTCGTCGAATTTAATTATTTCTTTTATAGTTCAGGCTGCTGGGATCATAATTGCGATCATTTTATTGAGAAAGCTTTCATTACTTTCATATTAAAATAATATCCAACTTGTAGGTTAGATCTATTTCCTTTTCACAAAAGCTTTTGTGTATGGTAACTATTGAAAAATACAAATTGGTGCTGCTGTGACCGGGACTTGAATCTCCTAGCTGTCGCCTAAGAGATTTGGATTCGAATCCGCTCGCTTCAGGAACCAATATTTCTCTGAATTTTTCAAATGTACAGATTGTTTGGAAAATATGTATGACAAATTTAATTTCGTCCGATGAAATTCATAGACAAAATTTACATATGGCTTTTAATTAAGGCAGCATCTCCTCATTTGTCTACTCTGCTGCAATTAAGGGGGAAACCCCAGCTAATATTTCTGATCCCTCCTCTCGATTCCGTGATGAGCACTGTTCCGCTGAACTACACAAGAAATCCTTGGACAAACCTCATGCTTTAGCAGAGAGATGTAAAACCCGTCTCTGATGTGTATCACATGAAATCTTTCAACTTAAGAGCGCTCTTCGCTCCAACGCCCCATTTTTAATATTTTTAAAAATATTTCAAAAGCTAAGAGCACTATCAAAAATGTAAGCGCACTAGAGCTTACAAATTACTATGAAATACAATGGGCAGCGATCTTGAGATCTTGTCCATTGATGAGTGATAATTATAGCGTCATTATTTAATTGAAGTCTCAGCACTCATCAATCGATAAGATTTTGAGATCGCTGCCCAGTATATTTCATATTAATTTGTAAGTTCTAGTGCGCTATGCGCTTACATTTTTGATAATACTCTTAGTTTTTTAAATGTTTAAAATGGGGGGTTTGAGCGAGGAACCGTCTTAAAAAAATGATTTCTGAAACCCTACTTCGTATTGTTCAAACACCAGCACTTTTACTTTCTTTCTTTTAAAACTCGAACTTCCACCTGAACAACTTTGCTTTTATAGATTGACTCTGACATTCAAAATAGATTTCAGTCATTCTGCAACACCAGAACATGGGAAAAAGCTGTGTAAAAAGCAACATATTGCGACAAAAGCCCTGTGCAGTTGCAAAATCCGGGCTGTAGTCACACTGACCTAAGTAATTAATAGAATCAGTGGCCCGATTGAGTTAAATTGGGATTCTTTACGTTGATCTACTTTTTAACCACTGAAATTTATAGTTATTATTACTGTCGTGTTGATAAATTCTATAATTCTATACTATGTTATTCAGTTTTGTGTGTCATCTTCCGTCTGTGATGCAATTTGCCTAAACAGTTGCTTCAGAATTGAATATTTTTTGTTATTACGTAGTTTCATTGTAGCTCGAGAGAGGACGCTAGTGATAAGAAGCCTCACCTGAATGCCTGTTTCTGTGTTGATGGTGGTGCTCTCTGAGTGGAAATGCAGATACTAAGTAATAAGGTTTCTGCTGAACTGGAACTCAAGGCTACATGCATGCCGGCGGCCCACTGCTCATGCTCAAGGATGAGATGTTTCACAGGTTCAACGGAATGTATTCGTTTCTCTTACTTTTGCTGACATTCACAATTCACATCCGAACATTCCGCATGAATGCAGTTAGGTGAGGCCATAAGGTGACTTAGGCACAGAAATGGAATGAGTATTTAATTCCACTGCTGGAAAGGAGCAAACACCATGTTAGACAAGAAGTATTTTACTTGTTTCAGGAACGTAGTTTAGGAATGACTTGCGGATATACGTACTTGTTCCACGGGCCGTAATGTAAGTTTATACAAAACAACCTATTTTCTTTATTACTTGAGAATGACCAAATCGATTCCAACGAAGTTTTCGCGGTGGTACAGGACACTGCTCCCCGTTTGATTTGTTTAAATTAACATCCTAAATGAGCTAGTCAGCTCCTAAGAACAGGACCTACAGTTTTTAGTAAAGTGGACTCCGAACCACTCCGTTCATTGGACCCCGGCGGGAATTGAACCCGTGACCACGCGCACAGAAATCCATCGCGCTAACCTCTCGGCCACACCGAGGTCACTGCTCTCCGTGTTGAAGGATACTCAAATTTTAATCTGATTTCAAATAAAACTAGTTTGAAAGTAATAAAACTTTGAAAACTTGATCTTTTAATGTTATGCACTGCCACAAACAGGATTAGTAATAAAATATATCATTTTGCTCTTCTGTCTTCGTCCCATCACTGCTAGTGAGACTGTACTGGAACTGACATACTCGTATGGTAAAATTTATCTGCTCCGAACATGTCACTCTATATTCCACCTATAGTCTTCCGTCTCTGATGAATATCTTCTAGAGTTTTGCTTGTATTTGTTTTTTCGTTTCTTTTCCCCTAATGGTTTGTACGAGGTATTTACATCGTATTGTTACTAAACAGTGTTACTAGCAGTGTCCGATTTGTACAATTTCTAGTGATGATGATAATGTTTCTCAGACCGTGGAATACCGTATCTTACACTAGTTTATATCGCAGGTTGAGAGGATATTTCGGAAGACAGTCAAGCAAGATTTAAGCAGAGAGTGGGAAATCATATCCTTTCCCCCTACCAGTTGAACATTGGATATTAGTGTCCCTAGTGGGCTAGGGAGGTTTCCATTTATCGTTAAAAAAAATCCCTGTAGTAACTGCCATAATTTCTGAAGTTTATAAGAAATCCGTTAACGATTAAGAGACACGAAGCTACCCTGTACCACTACCAATAAGTTTCCTGCTAGCTTCGTGGACTAACTTCACTATATTAGAACATTCAAGAGTCAAAGCTGCATCTCGACTTCGCATTTACAGTTGAGAACATATTTTTTCTGAAATTAGTTTTCAGCAATGATATGCTAAACTTCTGTATTTTATTTTTAATTCATATTGCATATTTCCTTAAGCGTTTCCGTCTTTGTTAACGTATCCAATAAAAATATAGTCTTTATACAAGAAACGTAAAAAAACATATATGTACGTTGCAGAATCGTGAACCTCTGCGCAAGACTGTTCATAAGAGGAATCCCTAGTGATGATAGTGGACGGTTTGATGAGTCTTGATACTCATCAATTTCACGGATGACGTCATTGAGACTCATCGGTGGTATCTGGAAAATAGTCTGTTAAAGACAAACCTAAAGTGAATGTTGGGAAAAGGGAAATTCTGTGGCTACAAGCAAATAATAATACATAATTTTCTGCAAAGGGCACTTTGGTATTGTCTTGAAGGAAACTTCAGTCTACGGTAGTAACCACATTTGGTTCGCCCACGAACATCTCATATTCCTTCCAGGTGAATCTAAAAGTCTTTGGTCTACGTAACAAAGAAAAACTTTATTAGCCATCTTGTCTACTGGGAGATCAGCTACACCCTTGACACGGAGTTGATAACGTTCCTGGATTTGCATGAAGTAATGTACATGAGTGCTTATTTCTGAAATTATTTCTAATAGTTCTCCTAAGACATCATAACAGATTATTAAACATGCTTTCCATTTTTGTTTACTTATAAGCTTTAGTGTCTGCTGTGGTCGATTGGCTACACTCGCTGCCTATCAAAGGGTCCAGGGTTCGATTCTCGGTGAGACACAAGTGGTTCTTATCCCACGTTAAACTCTAGGTCCCGTCATTAGAACTTCATCTTCATCCGATGGAAGGCAGTGGCAAACTACCATCGGTGCACCTTACCCAGGGCCCGTCGGGCAGAATACCCATCATCATAGGCTATATATAACCTTATGGCCACATTGAAAACAAGTGTGCACTTCATTTTAAATGCATTTTTGCGTACCTCAAATGATTGTTTCATACAGTTTCTGTATTAACGGAGATAGAACTCTTTTGATTTATCTGCACTTCGAAGAACACAGCAAAAGTTTTTCGCTATACATTGAAACAGTTCGATGCGAAAATAAATTATGGAGTTTATAAGGACATATTATGAACAAAATGTGTAAAGTGTTTAAAAAGAAATCCGGAAAAACTAAGTGTACAAGAAACGTTGAAAACCTGACATTCACATGGGCATTGTAAGCTCTTCATACTTCTTGTGCACATTATAGACACTTCGTGAGCCCAATACTAGGAAAATTTCAGAAAAGAGATGTATAAAAAGAGCCGCCGTAGTTCAGTTGATAGAGCTGTGGCTTAACTATCAAAAGATCTTAGAAACAAATCCAGCTGCCGCCTATCCTGACTGAGGTTTTTCATTAGTCACACCAGGCTAATTCCGGGAACCTTCAGACTAGACCCTGGGCCTTCCCCTACTTTATCCTTGCCTGAGCCAAAGGTGCCTAAAGGTCTTAAATAAATGTAAATTCAATGTATAGAAGTAGTGCACCACCAAAGTTTATTATTTTTACAGTGCATAGGATTAATTTACTTTACCTGTAATAACTGCTTTAAAATGTGATGCTGAAATTAAGAGCCGTGGAATAAAATCAGACAATCTCTACAATTATTTATGTTGCAACTTCGTGTTGGTTGAATTGGTATTAACGTCGGGCTATGGATGGTGTCTACTGTTTTCGGTAGAGTGGGCAACGTACTACTTTGTTCAATTGACCCCCACAGGGTGTTCTCCATAAATATCGTGAAAACTAAATTCCTTTAGATTCGGATCCGCATTACTCGGAAATGGACATGAGATCTTCACATTCTCTAATAATTGCATGGGAATGCTATTTTATGGTAAATCTTGAACTAGAGCTGTGCAGTAGCATCCAATAAGTTTACTAACAAATTATGGAATGAACTTTAATGATAAATAGTAACTTCGTTGTATCATATACATGGTTCATAATCGGTTGCATCTGCGTAAGATGATCATTGCAGACAATACTACATAATTATTTTTCAAATTCAAGGAAATAATTAAATATAAATTCTATAACCGTATCTGTTATGATTCGTTTGTTACACACAATGTGTAGGAAATGCATGAAGTACACAAAAGAGAAAATTTACTGAGGTTTATATTAAACAGACTGAGAATTCTTCATTACTACTTGAAAAGTCACTTGTCCTTGTATAGGGAGGGTTGAACACAACTAATTTTGCAGGAAACCGCAGTCAAGGTTTTGTAATTTAGCCGAGTGTAGTTTTCAGTGCATTGTTCGTTTCAAGGTTATCTTGATGCCAACTCTTCTATCCTACTTTCAACTCCACGTTTTCCTCGATACGTTGTAAGGAGGTTGTTTTTTTTTTTTTTTAAGTACATGTGCATATTCACTGAGTCCTACACATTACACAAATATACTTATCATGAAATAGTGTGGGGATTCCATGGCGATATTTAATGTTAGAAAATATTTGTTAAAGTAAGAAAAAGCTTGTAACGTCAGTTGAAAAATGCTCCCTCTTCGAATGAATTTAAAAAAAAATGCAATATTATGTAGGTCAAGGTAATGTGCACTATCAAGAAAATTAATTTTTTGTCACCTACTTCAAGTTGTAAAAAAATTAATATATTTTGTGAAATTATAGCGAATTGTTAGTAGTCATTATTATTAGATATTGCTTCCAAGTATTCAGCTTATTGAGCAAAACATATATATTTTGTAAGGCTGCAAAAGGTTAATTTTCTTAACGTTTCTTTTCTAAAATTTGCCAACTTGATTGGTCTCTTATCACATTTGCTGAATCTTTATTTCCACGAGAAATTTCGACACTGAAAACTTTGTAATCTCCTTCCAAAGTAGCTTTAAAGTAAATGCTTCTAAGTAATTTTGGAATACTGAAAAGGTTCTTTTGAGTCCATTTTTTTCCCCTTTTTATTTAAGATACTTATTTTCGAAGATAAGAAATAGGATCAATGTAATGATAAGCTTGTTAAAGATGGTTCATATCTGCTTAATTAACTGCCCCTTATCACTGATGTGACATTAATTTGCAATACTGTGTGTAATCTTGATTAAAGTTCAGACTTCTGTAATTTTGAAAAGAGCATAAATTGAAGTTTTTTAATTTGGTCAGCGGATACGTCACTGCACAGTGTTCGAGTACGCGTATCCTTTGTTTGACGTAATCGGCAGATTTACAGCTTTTACTGTAAACTGTACTTCTGGTAATTGGTCCTGAGGTCCTCTTCCCTTTAATCATTCGTTCAAAATATTTACCAGAACCCTTGAATGTTATGTAGGCTATATATATTACAAGAACGGTAGGATACCGCTCTCAACTACATAGAAGTTATGATTTCGCTGTAGCCGAACTAGAAAACCTAACATTATTTTACACAACAAATTATTTGCCGCAGTGGTAACTGCCAACAGAAAATGCACACAGACACATTAAGAAAATGTTGGGAAAATGGAAAACTTTGGGCACACATGCCCTGATGATTATGGTTTCAGGATAACAGACTAAGTATATTCGACATTTAACTACAGCTTAAGATGATTTTCGGGCGTATATCTCAAATTTGAATTTTGGGGATTTGTCTCTGTTGTGGGATTTCGTCTCCCTGCACTGTGCGCCGTAGATATTGAGATAACAGACAGCAAATAATGTTTAAGGCGTTTGGTAAACACTGGAAGTTCTGCAGCCCACCATACAATAATGATATTTGGGTTAGCTAACATTGCAGGAAAAAATAAAAATAAACAGCTCTATCTAACTGTAGTGCTGATTTTGGAGATTGTACGACATTGCAACCTGAGAAGGGTGATTGAAATGAGTTCGTCGAAACCTATTTTTTCCATTCAGTGGGAGTTAAAGGCCTGTAAGGGGGTGCAGGCGTAGTTTTTCAACTTCACCGAATACCCTGAATTAATTAAACAAGGGGCGTACTACCGTTTTTGTCTCATATGTGTTGATATTTGATTTGCGTTATATTCTAAGATAGACGCTGTATTCTGTTAATTTCCATGAATAAGACCTAGCAGAAATATGGAGTTTTGGCATTGAATGTTAGTATCTCTGTTCATTTAAATTTTGTGGAAGGCCATTGCTTTCAGCCAAAATTGCTGCTGCTTTATTTTTGCTACCATGGCAATATGTGAATTCATAATAAAAGTACATGTTTGAAATAGGAATGATGTGTTCGAATAATACTTTACTGGAATAATGAATAATTTGAACTGTTATTCATTATTCGGATTTGTAAACCTATTTTTACAAATCATTCGGAATAAATATGTAAATATTTTTTTGTCAAATTCGTAGAACGAGTAATTTTGATAGCACTAGCTGAATTCTGTGAAGGATTTATATCATATGAAGATTCGAATTCTTTATTCGTAAATTGAATTCTTACTGTAAGGATCTTGGACGCAACTTAAAACTAACGTGCTTAAACTGACAGTTGTTACACGACCTGTGTTACGATATGAATCTATCCATTTCGCAAATAAAATGAATGATCTCTCATTTTATTTGAATTTTTATTTAAGGCAGTTAGGCATCTAAGGCTCAGGCCGTAATAGGGAGGGGAAAGGATTCGGGAAGGTGTCGGCCAGGGCCTATATTGAAGGCACCATCCCAGCATTTGCCTGGTGTGACTGAGGAAAAACCCTGGGAAAATATCATGGTCGGTCGCTGGGATCGAACCCACGATCTCCCGAATGCTACGCCAACGCTCTGCTCTCATTTTATGTGTATTACTTTCCATGCCTGTGTTTTTATATTGGTGGTACACTAGAAAGACTACTCTCCTTTGATATGGAATGCAAGAAGAGAATCTTTACAGTAGAAAGGTAAAAGTTGTGTAAAGAAAACAGTTTTCTTTGCCCTGCGTATGATAACAAAATGTTGGCTTTTGAGTACAAACAGTTAGCTATTACACTAAGTCAAATTAAAATAAAAGTACGTAGGTGTACCCAGTAATTTCACGGATTTATTTTGCTAAAATTATTCGAGAAGAAGATTGAAACAACGTGTCGATTGGGTTGCATATTCACGAACCTTTTAGTGCGATTTGGTACGAGATTGTACTTTTAAAAGATTCCCTTGCTTTGGAAGAAATGTACTGGAATTCTGCTTAAAAAATCTACAACAATATAAATTTTCAATACCAGATTAGTCTCAAACTTACCTCAGCTACACACCTTTATACAAAAATTGAAACGTTATGTTTATTAACTTCTTTTAACTTTGTTACACTGCCACTTATGTGAGAAGAGATTGATATACAGGGTGTCCCGCTTAGGACTATAACAAATGAAAGTGACATAACTTGTTTACTTACCAAGATATATTGTCCAATCTAGTTACACAACAAAAACTCAAAGTTTTTCTCACAAATAAAGGAAACTAAAGAACTTCTACGTGTGCACCGTTAGTTGCGCGACAAATGTCAAAACAGTGTTCCGGCTCAATTCAAACGTTCTCAAGAATCTGTGGAGTGACGCTGCTTATTGCAACCACAATTCTTTCACGCGTCATCCAACCCTTGAACTGGAGTGGAATAGACTTGGTCCTTAACAAATCCCCATAAGAAAAAGTTACACGCAGTAAGATCTGGCGATCGTGCGGGCCATGTTATGAACCTTCCAATCCATCTTCCGTTGAAATGATCATCGAGGAAGTCTCTGACGAGATAGAAAAACGGCATGGAGCTTCGTCTTGTTGGAGCATGGTTCCGGGTGGAAGTTGGGGCAAGGCATATTCCTGAAACACGTCTAGATAATTGTACGAATTCACTGTGGTCTTAGCGAAAAAGAAGAGACCGATAATTTTGTTCTTCATGACACCACACCACACATTAAATTTTGGAGAATCGCGTTCTCTTTCTCGCACTTCGTGAGGATTCCCAAATCCGATTGTTATGTCTGTTAACATGTGCACACTCACATGTAAGGCCCCCTCGTCATATATATATATACAGATGCTTATCAGAATAATGGAAACACCTGTAGTTGGCAACACGTCAGATGTATGGGTTGGCAGTGGTGTCGTGGCGACCGCAGCGCCGGACTGCTGGTGGTGGTGTGTTAGGTCGGTCTCCATACTACGTCAGGCGTCGTGGAACAGGAGTGTGCAGTGGCTGCAGCAGACGGAGGTAGTGTAAGATGGGAGACCTCTCAGAGTTTCAAAGAGGGCAAATTGTTGGTGCGCGGTTATGTGGAGTGAGTGTGACGGCAGTGGCTAGTGTGTTAGGTGTGTCGCCAGGGACAGTGTCGAAGGTGATGACGGCCTACACAACACACGGGAAAACCACATCGGGGAAGCGGAACAGTGGGCGGAAGAAAAGCATCAGTGACAGGGTACGCCGGGTATTAAAGCGCATAGTTACGCGGAGCCGTCGTGCCACTGCGGCGCAAGTGACGGAGGAACTCAATCAGCACCTCCCCCAACCTGTTTCGACAATCACAGTCCGCCGCGAATTACATGACATGAACTTACGGGGTCGTGTTGCACAGGCCAAACCTCTCATCAGGGACCAGAATTCTTTAGCACGCCGCAAATGGTGCCGCGACCATGCAACTTGGACCGTTGACGACTGGAAACGTGTGGTATGGTCGGATGAGTTACCATTCACCCTATTCCAAACCACGGGCCGTGTTTATGTGTGGAGAACGAACAAAGAAGCGTATGATCTGCAGTGTCTCCGCCCAACAGTGAAACATGGCGGCGGCACGGTGATGCTGTGGGCCGCAATATCATGGTTTTCATTGGGTCCTGTGGTCACACTTCGCGGACGCATCACTGCCAACGATTATGTCGCAATTTTAGGAGACCACTTGCATCCTATGGTCCGGATGTTGTTCCCGGACAATGACGTCATATTCCAGGATGATAATGCACCCATTCACACAGCTGGAGTTGTTGCAGCGTGGTTTGAGGAACATCGGGATGAAGTTCAACACCTCCTCTGGCCCGCCCAATCCCCAGATCTCAACATAATTGAACATCTGTGGTCCATCTTGGAAACACGACTCCGGCGACGATTTCCACCTCCATCCTCTCTCACAGAACTGGCCGATGCCCTGCACGAGGAATGGTGTAATATTCCACTGGCTACCATTCACGACCTCTATGCCTCCATCCCACGTCGCATCAAGGCTGTTCTGAAGGCGAAAGGTGGCCCGACACCATATTAATCTGGTAAGTTGCACTTTCGTTCAGGTGTTTCCATTATTCTGATAATCATCTGTATATATATATAATTAATCCAAACCATATTCAATTTACTAGTGGATGAGGCCTCTCCCCGAAGGGAGGAGTTGGTCTACCGCTCCCACGCTGACTAAATGGGTTGGGAGAGGAAAATAAATAAATATATATATATATATATATAACTTCAGGAATGCGTTGTCTTCATCATTTTTATTTTTCAAGCATCTCTTCTGCGAATTGTGCCCTGAACGGCTTATCAGCCGGTTTGATGCGCTGATGAAGTCGGATCGTGTAAGCATAGAGGCGCAATATTTTGTGGAGTCCCTATGCACAGTTGATTTGGGGATTTGTAGTTGCCTTCTACCTTGTCGTATGTGGATTTCCGGGGGCTTCTGTTAAATGCAACACGAATTCTCTCCACGCTTTCTTCCGAAATTTTCCTTTTTTGCATGTTTACCAGTCATCGGTAACAGCGATCCCGTTCCTCGTAATTCTTGGTCCAATTTCTTTATGAATATGCAAGTTGGTACTTCTTCTTTTGCACCGACACCATAATGTACACGAAAACGTCTCTGACCAAGTTTCATAAACACTTCAATTCCACCAATGATAACACGCAAAACACCTTCTGTTCCGGCGTCCACATGATGAGTGGCTACTGCGCAAGCGCAACTGGCACTTGATGCATTGTTAACAAAACTCTCTGAGTTACTCACCACGGTGGTACAAATGTACCATCATTCTAATAATTTGTTTCACTGTTACAATTTTTTCTTTTATAGTCCTAAGCGGGGCACCCTGTATAAGTGGGCTTGGTCTTAATTCAAGGTGCCTCCCAGCATTCGCCATGGTGTATTGCTAAGAAGCTTGAAAAAATCGTCAGGATGGATGCATGGCAGGGGTGTACTGGTACCGGAACTGCTTCCGTAATTCTGGTCAGCGTTTTATTTTAACAACAACAATGAATAATAAATTGTTCAACAATGGTGATCAGTTTGTTTACGTCTAGCAGACAGCGGTGTTGGCGTCATTACATATTATTTTACGCCTATTTCTCACTTCAGAGTTATTGGTATGACATGGTAAAAATTGAAACGTTCCGATACTGGAAAATTTACGAGTGCACCCCTGATGCTTAGATTCGTTCTCAGTATCTTTGACTGCAAGGTATCTTTTCTCTGATTTTGTCAGGTAAATAACCACGTACCTAAACTTATTATTTCTTAACTATATTGTATGTCTTCAAAATGGACTGTTTGTGTTACTCTGTGGTCAATATTTTCGATTTTCTCTTAACCTTGAAAACATTCTCACGAAGTAAGTAAGAGTGTCTTAGAATTTTCCGCTCTTATCATTATCATCATCAACATAATACAGATATATTGAAGGACCGAGCCGAAATAAATTTATATGTATATAAATTGTATAGACATAGATTCTAGTTCTTACTTTGCAGACCAGTACTCTTATTAAATTTCGCAACAGAGGAACATGTTTCTAATGTAGCGAAACTTTGCATCATTTCCTGTTTCACAGACTACTACTCAAAATTCCAAAAGAACTTAGTGTTGGAAGTAAGTGAACTGGCCATACACTGAAGCTTGTTGTTGTCTGGAAACACTTTTAAGAGATCAATACTGCAGGTGAACCGACATAAATGTTTGATAAGGGGCTCGATGTAGGTGAGAATGTCCACATTTCTTGCTATATTGAATATTTTATTGAAAGTACGCCACATTTTGTTTACGTGTTGTGTTCTAACAAGTTTGCTTTGCTCATATGTGTTATTGATGTATTTTCTTGTTAATTTTGTTAAAATTAAATGTTTCTTTGCAGTCTCTTTGAAAGTCTTTGTAGATGTTTTCTTGTGTGTAGGGAGCTGGGGCAAAATATATTGATATGGTTACCATAAAAGCTTTCTGACTAATAACTATCGTTGCCAAGTAAATTTGCTAGTACAGGTGGCTATCGGACGAACTTTGCTAATACTTAATCATATATTGACGGTCATTTATCACTTTATTTTAAATTTTCCTCCTCAACTTTCGACCAGGCGCTCCAGTTTTGACCAAATTTTCAGCACTTCCTTTATCATGGTGTATAAAACAAAATGTACGTAACCTTTGCACCTAATTTTACCTAATACACTGTCTTTCTAGGCAATTAAATTGGATCAATATTGAGTTTAGGTCGCTGGCTCTCAAATGGATCTAAGTAGGTCTGGTGGATTAAAAAAAAAACTCTTTGTTCAGACAAGTGCTTTTGTCGGTCGTTAGCCAAATTGGTAACCAGAATAGGCGTCTTGGTTCCCATAACTTTCACAGAAGGATAAGCTTGCTTAAAAACTTTGTATTTATTTATAGAGTATTACAATAACAAAATATTATTCGGCCCATTCCGTTTCAATACACTATTAACTCCAAAATTCCGCGAACACTCACGTCCCAACCTGCATTCGAACCAGAGATCCTGTGACTTGTGATCCTTGTATCAGAACGCTTTATCATCGTATCCGGTTGTGTATGCTTAAGGACACCACCGTCAGATATTGCGGTAGTGGAAATTGTCTTTTTTAGGGGGGGGGGTGTAGTGTACACAGTCCGACAAGTAAGTAATGAGACTGATTTTATTCTGACAAAACAGAGAATGCAAAATAGAAACCAATATGTGAGTTCGAGAGAGTAATCCTTCATCTACGACCTGGCAACACCGCATGGTCCCGCGTGAAGCACAACGGGAAATATGACGTCAGTACCAGCAGTAAGTGAAAGGCCTTTGTCACGCCAGCGTCATGGAGCAGAGGGCGAATATCAAGTTCTGTTTCAAACTCGGGAAAAGTGGCACAGAAACTGTTGAGTTGATGCGGAGAGTGTATGGTGATACTTGTTTGTCTCGTGCACAGATATTTAGATGGTATGAACGTTTTAAAAGTGGTGTGGAATCGATTGACGATGAAACTCGGCCGGGTCGTCCAATTTCTGTTCGTAACGAGGAACTGATTGAAAAGGTCCGTGAACGTGTGCAAGAAGATCGTTGTGTGACTGTGAGAATGATGGAAGGTGACTTTGGTGTTAACAGGGAGACAATTCGTAAGATCTTGGTGGAAAATTTAGGCAAGAAGAAGGTCGCAGCGCGGTTTGTGCCACACTCATTATCTGATGAACAGAAACAAGCGCGTGTTGATTACGCCCGTGACATCATTGCAACTGCCCGTAGGAAGAGAAATTTCCTTCTTTCCATTGTTGCAGAAGACGAATGTTGGTGTTTTCGTTATGATCCAGCTACTAAACGTCAGAGTGCCGAATGGAAGTCTGCAGATTCTCCAAAAGGAAAGAAACTTCGTCTCCAAAAGTCAAAAGTGAAGACAATGCTCATTTGTTTCTACGACAGTAAGGGTATCATTCATCATGAATTTGTACCAGAAGGTCACACAGTTAATGCTCAGTTTTATTTAGGTGTCTTGGAGCGTTTGTTGAAGAGAATACGTCGTGTTCGGCCTGAATACTCAACCCCAGGTAGCTGGTTCCTTCTCCATGACAACGCTCCAGCTCACCGAGCAGTACTTGTTGCGGAATATTTGGCCACAAAACAAGTGTGTGTGCTGAATCATCCCCCCTACTCACCAGATATGTCGCCCTGTGATTATTTCCTGTTCCCTAAGCTGAAGTTGCCATTGAAAGGACGACTTTTCGACAGGGTTGAAGACATCCAAGCAGCTGTGACAGCGGTATTACGGGCCATACCACAAACTGAGTTGCAGAAGTCATTCCACTCCTTGTGTGATCGTGCCACTCGTTGTATTGATGCAGGATGGATGTACTTCGAATAATAAACAGGTATTATTCAATTACTTTTGTTTGTTTCGTCAGAATTAGATCAGTCTCATTACTTAATTGTCGGACTGTGTAATTCCAGTTTTCCGTGCTCCATGGAAGTAAACGTTTGTTAAAACTTAGCAGTACTCCAATACAAAAGATCCGTTCTTGGCGTTCAACTTTTCGATTGTTTTCGAATACCGGCATAAAATTAAAATTGTGTTTTCATAATTCGTTCCTGTAATGTATTCTGTCTTACCAGTATAGTGTGTGGTTACTGTCGATCTATTGTCTAAAGTGCTATTGACGTTATCTGAGTTTATTTTGCAAATGTGGCACATCTACAACTTCGTGGAACTGAACTACTGTTTCAAGCCTTCTCAAGTAATCTAGTAAACTTAGAATCGAAATTGAAGTTTCCATGTACAGGTGGTTGTGGCGGTTTGTTAGCTTGGCTCTGTTTTAAGTGATATAGTAGGTCGCAGGTGTTTATTTTTATCTGTTTATTATTTCTTGCATTTTTTAAAAAGTAACACTGGTGCTGAAATCACTAGTAAAGAGATCATATGTGCGTTGCCTTCAATTAGTCTGTCCAGTTCTAAAATATATCTAATACTAGAAATGCATTGTGAAAACAAAAGTGCAGGATACATATTGCTAAATCTATCTCCATTACAATATCTATGAACACGTTATTTATTATAAACTATTTATACTTTCTTTTATATCATTTCTACTGTTACTTGCAAGAAGAAAAGAATATGTTAGTGTTCCTGTTTTTAGATGAAAATTTTGATTTTATGCATTTTATTACAACATAAATGTTCTTTGCATCGTTATTTTAAAATACATAGTAACTCGAAGATGTTATCACAATATTTCATAATTTTCTTGATTAACCTGATACAAGATTAATATATTGTTTTATTTACTCTATTTCCATAGTTAAAAATATTTAATATGTAATGAACGTAACGCTGTGCAAGTACTATTTGAAGCATGCGTATAGTTACAGACACTTATTGTTAAATTCTTACGATTTTGGAAACATTTTAGATTTCGTTACAAGTACAATTGTATTATATAAACTCAGTACATAGATTTTGGATGTTATTTATCTATAACCTTCGATTAAATTTTTGGATTGGATTTTAAAAAGTAGATTTTCCTAAACAATTTCTCGACGCGAAGACTCGTACTTTCGTAAGAATGCTGAACCATAAAAGTGTGTAAACTTCAACTGTATGTATAATTAATTTAAAATCCTTTTAGGTCTTCGATCATTTGTCTAGATTTGGCTAACATAGGGTACTGCGGCAGACTCGATTTAAATCATTAGTTTCCTACACAAAGGAACAATGATCATAATACTCACATAGAGGAAATATGAGTATTATAGGTTATTTGGAATTTTATTTCACTTTTATGCTAATAGAAACTGAAACCTTTGTCAGGTGCTTCTACTAGTTTATTGCAGTTGGTTGATTATAGAGTTTCCCATGTTGGATTCCGGTATAATAATAAAGAAGTTGTGTCGCTTTTCTTGTATTCTTCGTCAGTTGAAATTAAATTTCTAATATTTTAGCACAGGAAAGTTTTGATCTTTCTAGGACGCACTAAAAACAGTTTCAGAACGCAGATGTTACAAACTCAATAGAAGTTCGGTAGTAGTGGAGACCAAACTTTTGGTTGATATGATTTTGTCAGCGACAACAATATTTTGGTTATTTTATTCAACCAAAGTATGGAGAATATGTGTGTATGTACGTAAAATTCAGAACTGGTACTATTTTATCACAGTACACTTGTCAGTTGTTGGAGCTTCCGTGTTGAGATAAATAGTGAGAAACATCAGTACTCTCTCATTGTTCAGTTGATATTGTAACATCTTTCCTCAATACTTCAGCACATGCAAAATGCACAGTAAACGATGCTTACACTTTTCATAAATTTTGCAGTACCTCTATCATTCAGCTAAGTAGCGAATGTGGTGAATAATCAAATTATGGTGATTTCACGAAGGTCTAAATATTTTTTTTCTGTGAAAGTGGAATTACATACCTGGTTTTTGAGGTAAAAAAAAAAAAGTATACCATATTCTGTGATGTGGACCTCACCAATGTAAATTCGTGTGTTTGTGCAGCATTTTCCTGAAAGCTACAGAATTGACTCTTTTTCGTAACACTTTTACTACATTTATAATAAAAATACCTGCTGACGTCGAAAGGTAAAATATAGATTGAATTGTTAAGAATGTTGTAAAGATGCTGTTGAGCTTCTATGTGCATTTTTGGTAAAGTGTGTTGTGAACCACTCCGTTCAGTGGACCCTGTTAGCACTTGAACTGGTGACCACACGTATAGAAAACGAACGTTCTGAAATCTAAACTCACGAACTACTGGTCGTTTGAGAGACATGTATTAATAATGAGTCGTACATAAAAAGTTACTTAATCATTATGAATTAGTTAACGATATTTTTATACTTGGTTACAGGAAAGTGGACCTTACAAATAATTTATAATTGCCATGTTACATTTCTGTGGAAGTTTTGCTTGCAGCTAAAGTTACAAACTTTCACTTCAGGAAAATGTAGTCTGTAACAAAATCAGCTTCTGTATTTTTTGTCTCCTCGTATTATAAGCAACGCACGTGAATAAATTCATATGATTGTAAAATTTTATAGTGTACTATCTGGTGCCCTGAACGATGAATAGAGATGATTGCGTCCATTGTTACAGAGTGAACAGTAAGTCATTATTACAAATAGCATTGCAAAGCATTCTTCAGCGATCATTGTGTGCGCAGTCTCAGATGGGTTGCTGTATGAAGAGGAGAAAGTAGTAGCTCTCCTTTGATTGGTTTACCTTCAGATTGCGAGCAGATTAGTTCTCAGTTGGGTTAATTTATGACTCATTCATAAACTACTAGTAAAGCCAAGCTCTGGACAAATGGAAAACTTACCACTGGGATCCTAATTGTGTATTATTTCAGTCGCTCTAGTGAAACTTCGCGTGCTGAAATTTTCCAGATTTATACATATGTATGTACAATCAGATTATTTCCCCTTTGTTTGTTGAGAAGGCTACCTGTAAAGAAACTAAAATATATATATATATATATATATATATATAGATATATATATATATATATATATATATATACCAATTTCTTCTTAAGAGGATACAAGAAATGAATTCAGATTGTTTCTTAAGTAGACCGTAATTCGAAAATTAATAAAGACAAGACAGGTTTCACACTCAAGTAGTCAGTACCACTCATCCATGCTATTTATTTCTTATGCTCATAGTTATTGGAAGCAACTTACGGAAGCAAAAGCCACAATTAGTAATAGTGACAGGCCCGTAGCCAGGATTTTCGAAAGGTAGGGGTACAGGTGAACTTTTCAGCTCTTATTCTATGACACGCTTAGCGAAACGAGTAAAAGCAAAGGTGTAATGATTACACCCACATCTCCCAATGAGGATGTCACCCCTCCAAATCGTCGAGCACACCCTCAACTTTAAAACTTTTACTGATTAAAATCTATAGAAACTAATAAAACTTTAATTGTTAAAAACTGATGAAAACTTCACAAAACTACTTACATCAGCATCCCTAACTCTGGCTGTACACCCCAGCAGACTGAAAATCCTGGCAGAATCCCTGCTTTGGAATGAGTTGAGAGGGGAGTGATATACTGGAAGTAACCAAGAATCGAAATACATGTTCAAGTAAGTATATATATAGCCTATTCGTAATTCCAAGTATATATATATATATTCGTACATTTAGAAATTGAACAGGAAATCTTTTAACACCTTTCAATTTAGACATGTTAATTGTCCATAGTGAAATATTTACAATAGACGTAGGACAGATAAATATTTACTGTGCGCTAATTTGCAGACGAAGACAAAGAGCTGTGGTTAGTATAATATATTTCACGAAATTACTCTAAAAGAAAGTTGAAGAAAGTGTTACGTATTTTGTGTGGGCATATTGCAGCAGGATCCCTTGTGTTGCAAGTCGACTATGCCAAGAAAGTAACCTTTAGCAAAGTTAAGAACATCTCATGGAATGTAGGGCAGATCTCTCTGCTTATGAGGAAAATTTCTTTATCAGCTGCACAACTTGTATCGATGTCACTTCCATTTTAAATTTGCTACGCACGGTACAAAGTGAAATGAAGCAAAAGTGTATGAGCGCTTCGCATTTTCTTCACGAGACTGTCCTTCCATGAAATGTTTTTATTTTAGGTCATTTGAACCGCATCCAAAATCAATGAATAGATCCACATGAGATTCGTAATGGTTGTTCTTTTTTGACAGAAAGGCGGAAGATGTGGAGAGAAGGGGCTGAGAAACATTAGTAGTTGAGATTCTAAAGGAAAGTATCTGATTGTAATAAACCAAGAAGCTACTAAACAAGAAACTTGAGAAATGAGAACATAAAGGACGTAATGGGCGAATTTTTTAAAATGGAGGATGAAAATTCAAGGGGATGTACTTAACAACATTTTGTGGAAGTATTATAGCATGCGACCTATTTATCACCATCATCGACAACTTAAACATAATCTCCATGAAAGGTGGAGATGAATCACAATTGGTTCACCTTACCCATTGTTCTTCGGGTCATGGACCGAATTCATATTATTATTTATTTGTCTAATTCTTTGTTGTGATCTGAATAGTGCTTGTGACTACTTGTTCTTCTTGTAGGTAGATAAGAATATTTAGATTTGTGTGAGTTACTAATGTGCATTATACGTGATAGTTGATCGTATCGATTATCTTGCTTAGCGGTAGTGTAGAGATCAGTTATTCCCTTGGTCACAGACAAAAGTTTAGGTTACTACTTCATTGCTTCAGTCCAAGGCTTGATTAAATAGTCATTATCCCTGGCGATCCAACCCCTTTAGTCCAGCGGTTACTATCGCCGCTTTCAGGTAAACACTGGGAATACGGCGCGGATTCTGCTCCGATCACTTCAATGGTCCTAACTTTTACAGGGTTCACCAGAATCTTAACAGGCGAATGCGGGGATGGCATCTAGAATGTAACCTCTGGCTGACAAATTCCCCGTCGTTGTCCCAGAAGAATGCACACCAATGGACGTCACTCCTCAGACATATGACAGTCTGTTGCTACAAACATGAAAAATAAATTTAAATATATCTATAACAAATGTTATATTCTTAAACACAAATTCAATAAAAAATATTACTTGTTTTATACGTAATTATTTTTTTACTTCTACTTTGCCATTGACAGTTTCACTGTCTGTCAGCACTTATTCATTAATTTTCTGCAAGAAGAACGTTTTTGTTTTGTCACTATTACACCACCTTAATCACACTAATATCCCTGAGCGTTTTGATGTCGTTACTTAAGAGAATTCTTGCAGACATTATGAAGGAAGTGTTTTCTCATATAAATATATGGAATAAGAGAAAACATGGAATTTGTGGCATCTTTAATAACAGTAAGAACAAACGACAACAAATGGAATGTTGTTTCTTTGTTGTATACTGTAAAGCAATTACTAATATACAAACTAGAGACGAAAGTTTTTCTATTTAAGTGTTTTTACGGTTTCTACGCTTAATTTATATACTGCCTAGAAAACAGTTCTTACGTAAATGCCAATCCCGCTCATATCTGGTGTGCAGTGTGTTGAAACAATTGTTATTTTAAAAAGTATATAGTATTAGTCTCATCGTGTCTTGATACTAAGATGATTGATCTCTGTAGTTAATAATGTAACTTTCGCATTACGTTAGCGATTTTATGTTTGATCTTAAAACTAATTGGTCGTATTAAATGAATAGGAGCATACAGAACAAATTTGGAACACACGTAAAGCTAATGCAAAAGTTGGGAAAGATGTTAACGTGAAATAGTGCGTGCAGTTTACGGTACAATAAAGATGGTATGTATTCAATAATTGTATTACATGTTTACGTGTGTTATCTCAATAGCTGCAATAGCTTGGTTCTACATACAGGAAACTATTGCCAAAACCCAGGGAATCAAGTAGTAGAATAAGAAAGAATACATTGAACGTCGAGTAAAATTTTCTATAAATAAGGCGTAGGAAAAAGTACAAGTTCAATAGGGGTCTACTGAATCCGGGAAATGTATATTCGATTTACATGACCTAAGTAGCTTTCCTTTCCACGAGGATGCAACTTGAAATGAAAGCAGTGTAGTACACTGACGACTGTTGCAGCAAGGAACTACGATCAGGTCAGATTTTTCCACTCAAGCGTAAAATGTACGTCTAATGTGAGAGTTGGCAGTTATGATATTATGTTCGAAATGTTCATGGTAGTTTGTTGTTGTTGTTGTTTCGATATATCTCTGAGAACTAGACGGCGTGAACCAAAGTTGCCTAAAGGTCTTAAATTCAGATACTGAGAGCTAAAAGGGTGAAAGTCCAATTTGGGCCAAATCGTGGTAAATTAGTTTTGTATATCAATTGTAAGACCTCAGATAATGGTTCTTCAAGTCGTGTTGTAAACATGTTAATAATGTAAATAAGGAAGCCTATTTATTATGTCCAGTTGTATATCAGGGGATTTTTCTGAAAAATAAGGATTGGTGACTTCTAGCTCTCAGGTGCAGATTTAAACATTCACTGCCATTCGACAGTAGTGGTGATTTGTTGGATATGAAATTTAATTCATTTGCTGGTCTCAACCAATTCAAAAAAAGTACCATAGCTTTTAATTAATCGCACCAGAATAAAAATTAGAAGTTCTGTATGATGCAAAATTCAATCTGGATTGGTACACTTTACTACATTTAGCCTATTTCAAGAAGGGCTGTGTAAAATTTGTGTGGAACTCAGAGCACACGAATGTTAATTTGCCTCCTAGCAAATCTTACACCTAAAGGCAGTTTTCTAGTGATCTCGTGGAACTTACTGGAGATCCTGTGAAACGTCGTTGCTTTCAGATCAGCACTGGCGAGGAAACGCAGGTTCCGATCCTGCTGAGATGGTACTTATAAAATAGGCACTGGCTGACTACCTTCCAGCATCATCCCCCCCCCATCCTATCCCGGCTTGAGTCTGAGATGCCTAAAGGCCATAAATAAATTCAATTCAATCGACATTAATGCAGGAAGTTCCAGACGCCCATTCAGCATGTCGGCGCATCGTTCTTTAACTTCCATGGATATGGGAGCAGAGAACTTACAAGAGTACACCACGACACCGGACATACAGTTGGTAGAGCGCTCACCTCTGGTGCTAGGGTTCGTCGGGTCGATCCCTTTAATGCCATGTGGGCTTTGTGGTGGACAAACACCGTTTGCGTGGGTTTTCTCGGGGTGCCCCGTTTTCTCCCACTTTATTCATTCCACCAATTCATCCCATCATCATCCATACGGCCTGAGCCATAGTTACCTAAAGGCTTTGAAATAAATTCAAATTCAGACACCGGACACAGGCTCTCAACTGAGCTCGTGAAGACTGTAATTGGGACCTGGAGAACTGAAAACGTGGCGTGCTTTGATGACATGGTGCGAGTTGTTCGAGCTGATGATAGGGTTCAAGTGTTGCGCAGACCCCTGGAGATCATGTGGACCTCAGTTGCCAACAAGGTATCCATACTTCACTGGGCAGCTTTCGTGGAATGGGTTGGCTTGCGTGGTTCTCCTTAACAAGTCATAAACTGATGACCGTTACATTGCATTGATTGATACGATGCAGTATTCCATAGACTCCCTCAACAGTGGGATGTTCCAGCATGAAATTCAATTTTGTCACCGTCCGGAATTGGTTCGAGGAGCATTCTGAACATTACCACCACTAATATGGCTACCACGTTCACCTGACATGAACGCATTCGAGCATTTATAAGAGTGGTAGAGAAGTCTGTACCCAAGATTCTGCATCTGGAAATACAAAGGGTCTGTGTGTTGCCGACTATTCAGGCCAGGTTAGCTCAGTATCTTTCTAGGGCTCTTCCGTCCCGTCCTCTTGTGTTATCGATGCCACTAGGAGTAGCTGTACTTCACTTCGCTAGCTAGAGGGGTACTACGCGATACTAAATTTCTTTCCATTACATATGACACGCATGTCCTGTGCCTGTATATAAATAGTGAATGTGGCAGAAATTATGAAAATATTGTAATTGAATTTGAATTTCATTTAAGGATTTTGTGCATCTTTTTCTCAAGCCGGGAAATATTGGACATGTTGCACTAATATAATTAAACTGCTAAAGAAAGGGAGCGCTGCGGTTCAAACCTTGCTTATTCCTAATGTTTTACTTCAGTCACACAAGGCGAATGTTATGATAGTGACTTAAAAATCCCCCATCCCATCCTTTTCCTCGGAAGTTGTGCTCACCGAGGAAAACAATCCCTCAAATTTGAAGAGCTTTCGCTTAGGTCCTAAAGTGTTCATGAAGCTTCTCAAGCGTACTTATTAATTTAAAATTGCATTATAAGTTAGAAAACAATGCATCCCTGAGCCCATACATAGAGAGCAAGCGGGCCCTGAAGATAAACAGACTTAGTATTCGGTCGTAACATGTTGACAATCAGATGTATGCAAAATGAGTAGTGGAATTTGCATTTGGCAGGTTTACAGAACAAATCGGGACCCTTTGCTTTCCATAGATGGTCTTAGGGATACCTAGCCCCTAGGTAAAAATATCTTTCACTTTGTAATACAATTTTGAAACAGGTGTACTAGAAAAGTTTTTTTAAACATTCATTTATTATTCCATTTTGATTTGCATGTGTGTCGAGAACATTCGCAAAACAGAAAAATGTACATTGAGAGTTTCATAAAAGGAGGAGGAAAAAGAGTCCTGCGAGTAGCTTTGTATGTTTGTTCGTATATTACATGTGCAATGTGATCAGAGATAAATAACAGATAAGCCAAAAGATGAGGATTTAAGCGAGAACAGAGGTTACGTAAAATGATGAAGACAACGGTTTCAACCATAGTATATTGTCTAAACATTACCTCGTTTTATCGTTGGCCATAACCACTAATTTTTGGCCTCGTTTAAACGGGGTCTATACTATGCAGTGGGGCCTATACTAAACAAAAATTACCCAACGCGGGGACCACCTCAGTCTGATTTGAAGCTGTTACCTATTGCCACGCAACACATTATAGTTCCTCAAAAACACGTTCTGAGAGTATTTTCACTTACATTATTTGCGTCATCACCGTAGCCTTTTTTTGTCGTCCACTATGAAGGATCACAAAAGGCAAAGACGATGCTTATTACCCTATGTTCAAAATAAAGTCACTTATGGATAAACCTTTGACAATATATCCTCTAGTATCTGGGACACGGTTTTATAATGACCTGCCGTAAGGGTCCAAAGTTCAGTTCAGTATATTTCGAGCTGTCCTTGTTATTTTGTTTTGGTTACTGTAGGTTATCCTAAGGGGACCAAGACTTAAAGCACACGTATTTTTAAATTTTAATTTAAAAAAAAAAAATGTTGAGGTTTGATCCCAACTTACAATGGTCTATCGAAAAATATAACACATGTTTGCTTTATCCCTTAACATAAACCATGAATCACACACTTAAATGGGCACTATTTGTAATTGTGTCATTGTGCAAGGTAAAGGATAATCGTTGTAGCCTAATTATTATATTGTGGACAGAAACAGAAATTTAAGAATTTACTGTACTAACGAGCGTAACAATTACGCCAGCTTCGGCAAGAAAATGTAATTGATTCAGGGTGTTCGATTTTCTCATACTAGTTATTTACCCGGCGTTGCCCGGGTATTTATTTATTCAAATCTTCTGTTAGATAGGAAAAGGAATTAATTCTGTCCGCCATTTTGGGATTCTACATTAATATCGGTCGTTTTCTATTATTTTTACATGTTACCACTTCCCATCCCAACTCCTGGGGGTGCTAGGGGTGTCTTACCCCTACAGTGTATATATAATAAATCACAGCCATATTCAATCCACTAGTGGATGAGGCCTCTCCCCGAAGGGAGGAGTTGGTCTACTGCTCCCACGCTGACCAGACGGGTTGGGAGAGGAGAGCCGAAGCTCTCACTGTGATCGCCACTGTCTTTTATTCACAGCAGCTCCCCAATTGTCCTCACGATGCTGGGTCAACACCGATATATTTGAGCCCCCATCGGGAATCGAACCCGGGACCGCTCGCATTGAAGTCGAGCGCGCTACCGACTAGGCTACGCAGGAGCTCATATATATATATATATATATA
>JAGDQP010002337.1:2653-106262 GCA_022664845.1 Lepisma saccharinum | reverse complement strand
ATGGTCTGCTTGGTTTAGGGATGGGGTGAATTGTTCCTGTGGTTTGTAAAGTTATGAAATCTTTGAAGTCTTGCTTTTCGTGATCAGGTCGGCTGTGTATGTTTATGTCGGCCATAATTATGTAGGTTCTGAAGTGGTTTGAGATGTAAGTAAAGAATGAGTTGGGAATGGAATGTCCAGGTCTTACATAAATTGTAGCGAGAGTGATATATATCTGTTTATAGTATAAGGTAGTAATGAGGTATTCAGGAAGATTTGGCGTGTTTACAGTGTATTGACGGTAGGCTATTTTTGGCGAAAATCCTATGGCGACACCTCCGTTTGCTCGCTGTGCTGGTATCGTACTATCGAAACGAAGTATAGTGAAACGTGATATTTTGCAAGTGTCCTTTAGTTTTAGATGTGTCTCATTTAGTAAAAATGCATGAGCGTCTTCTTCTAGGAGTAGGTGTTCAAATAACAGTTTATGCGTGAGTATGGATCTGATATTTATAAATAAAAATACTAAAGCCATAATAGTATACAGTTTGTGATGATCTGTACGGTATGGTTTATACTGCTGTTTCGGCACTTGCATGAAAATGAGCATATGGTCCAGAATATGTAGCGTTAAAAGCGATATGTAAGGTAGTTTTGGCTGCATATTGAATTTGAGCAAGGATATGGTGTCTTTGGAAAGGGTGAATGTTTTGCAAGACAACGGTGATGAATGCCAAGAGTTGGTCTATCGTGATTGGTTGGTATACAGAAGTAATGGGAGGCGTAGCCTGGGTTTGGGTTTCAGCGGTCCGGATCGGCACTATTAATTCTGGTTTGTCAGGTTGTGCAGGAGGTCGAGCTTTACATTTATAACTGAACGTTGGATGATTATCATTACAGGTGGTGCATTTGGGTGGCTGTTGCATGTTCGTACAGTTTTTAGTGGGATGTGAACCGGAGCAGTAGCCGCACTTGATGTTATTTGTACATTGTGCTGTGGTATGTGCATTGTATACTTGACATTTCTCACATCTTATTGGTAGAGGCGGAGGTGAGTGTGAGGGTTCTACCCTGTATCGTTTTTTGTAGATGTAAGCGCCACGGGTGAGAAGTTCGTCTATAGTTTCTTGGCTGTTAGTCAAAACACGAATCATGTACGTTGGGCCTCCCGTTTTGGTTTTAATACGAATACATTTAGCGATCACGTGGCCTTCATCTTTTAATTCTGTCTCTGCGTCTTCGTCTGTGATTGTGGGTTCTACTCCTCGGATGACTACTGATAATGTCGGTGTTTTGCGTGGTGGTGGTGCTTGGCGATTGGAACGGTTTTCTTGTCTTGTCAAGTTTGCTGTTTTTCCGAATATCTCGAAGCTATGTTTATTGCGTATGGTGGTTGCAAAATCAGCGTCGGTAGATTGTATTATGATGCCATTTCTTGTTGGAATGATTCTAACGATTTTGTCGCGATGTACGTATTTTGTGAGTTGCTGGTAGAGGAGTTTTACATTTTGAAATTTCGTATCAAAATTGGTAAGCAAAAATGAAAATATTAGTGTTGTTGTTGCTGCTGCAGATGTTGGAAGCCGTTGAAAGTCGGTGTGGTTGGTTGTGTCCATTTGTCTCTCTTCCTCTGATTCACTTATAGTATGAGTCTTTTTGGTAGGTGGTGATTGCGATGTGCTGCGTCCTGAGTGAAGATTAGCCGGTGAGCGAGAGCGTGAACGAGATGACTGTTTTTCTTTGTCTTTTCGTCTTGGAATGGCTCCTAATGTAGAATTGCTAGGGGGTCCAGTTATCATTTGCGGAAGTCCTGAGTGTTGACCAATAGTCGTGTCCTTGTCCATTGCAGTGTTCGATGATAATGAAACAATCAAGGTTGGGCCACCCGTTTGGATAGCAGCCCAGGTGTCGAACACTCCTTCCACCTCAGACAAAAAAAAAAAAAAAAAATTGTGACCCCTTGGCTAGATGAGTCTGGTCCACAAGATTTTTCCGATGTGGCGAGAAGAGACGAAGGATGATGACGTAGGAAGGAAATCAAAAATAACTGGCAATAGTGGTACAAACACTAGGCTTGTCATCGACTTACCAGCTCTGAGTGGACTGTTCGATACCAACTCTCTCACTACTACACAGTCGATGCAATAACTTAAGGCGTGTGGCGAACTTCAAAGCATAATATCATTATCAGATTTTAATTGAATTTGAAAGTTCTAAGTGTGGATCAGCACGAAACATTATATTTTATTAGTAAACCAAAATTATTAACACAGTTATTCCTTATAATCCGTTTTTTAATGCTAACTTTTCACCATGTGTGTTCGTCCCCTCTAGCGGCCTTCTGAATAAGTTTATTTTCTGCCGCTTGAGCATTATTAAAAGCAAAATGAACATATTTTATAATTAATTATTGGAGTAAATATTCACTTCTTGTCTATAACCTTTATACTCTTAATATCTTTTTAAAACAAATATAGATAACATATATGCAAATGAGCAAACGCACAGAATATAAAAAGTTTATCGTGTGCCCTGTTTTTTATGTACAGGCGCTCCCTGTCACAATTATTGATGATTACCATAGTGCATAATATTACTTTTGAATTACAGCAGCTTATCTGGGAAGATATAAGATCTACGTAGGAATGAAATAGCCTTATGACGTTCTTTAATACATTCATAAAGGTGTAATTTTCGGTTGAGGGAAATGTAGAATGAAAGGCAATATCGAATAAATAATAATTTGCTTAATGGGAGCCTAGATAGCCGGAATGGTTTAAGCTTGCTAAAATCTTAATCCGCGATTGATTTGTGCTAATTTAGTTCCGAAAGTGCTCGAGTTTAATCGTTCGTGCAGCAAAACTCACATCATTATATTTAAGTTATAAAATATTGTCAATTGCAATAAAGTTTTCTTAAATTCAGACGGAGAATTTTATTACTTCAATAAATTGTACAACTTTGTGGCTGACATGTACTCTTCATGCAGGTAAATTAACTATCCTTGCGAATTTAACATGTAAATGACAGGAACATATCCAGGTCGCCCATTTCCAAGTTTAACAAATATTTGTACTTCCTTTTAGCAGGGTGTATGTAGTTTAGTCATCTATGCTGTAAAACTAACGGCGTTATACAAGATACATAGAGTAAATTTTTTGACTGCACTTAGTAAAAAAACATGACGATAGACTTTTAGTTATTGTGATCGTTCTCGCTAACTAAGTTTCTTCTAAAATTTAAAACTGAAAAATACTATCACAATAATGGAAAGGAGACCGTATGAATAAAATAATAAAGACGTTGTTTGCTTCGACTGTGAACTTTTTGCCTAAATAATCCAGTTAGTGTTGAATTTCGCACGCTTTTTGGATTGTGATATAGTTCAAGTTAGAGGATTTATTACAATTTAGTCCTACACTTTGTGGACAAACATGTGATATCTCGGTAGCAGCTCGAAGGTCCTGGGTTTGAACCGTCCCCTGATTGAGGTCTATGTCACTTGTTTATCCTAAAACTCTATGCTCTTTCCTTCGATATATGGGAATCATTATTTTTCTTATTACGGTAAGGATTTCGATCATCAATCGTGAACTGCACACAGAGGCGTTCTTTTGAAGGTGCTGAAAATCAATTGTCTCCGTCCCACCATAAGAAATGACAAAAATTTCAAATATCAATTAAAGAAAATGTGATATCAATTGAGTCACATTTCTGTTAAAATTATATTGAAGCAGTCTTGCTTAGTGATAGTATAGCATGAAATATAAACTTTCTCTAACCGAGAATTGCTTTTGCTGCTGTTGCAATCAATAGATCTTACACGTATATATTATTATGTACCTGACTGCGAGCTCATAGATTCTAAAGAAAGGAACTATCTGTGATCGGAACGACTCAGAATTAAGTGTAGGTGCATTGAAAATTTGAGTGTAGTTGTGTTGAGAAAATTTGTGGTAGAGACCAGAATATCAAAGATAATGAAGGTCGACGGTAGATGACATCACTTTAATAGCAATTGTGGGGACGAATCCACGCACTACCATCAGGGTACTTTGCTGATAACCCAACGTTTTTAGTTCAGCCATTTACAAATACTATAGCTAATAGGAAAGCTGATGAAAACGGATGGCTAAACATTGTATGATGTGGTGGACCATGTGAAAGATCAGCAAAAACACATCTGCAATAAGCAGCTGGTTTGTCATCACACTAAGCCTTTTTTTGTTCATATTGTGAAGTGAATGAGAAGTTGTTTCTGTACGATAATCATAGGAGAGGTAAGTGGTGATTGGACCTCCGGATACCCCCCCACTTTCCGAAACCAAAGTTGAAGCTTGAAAAGTTCGTTGGTGTGGTTGATGCATTATAAGCTCTGTACTCCTAGTGATACCATTGCCGACCGAATATAATGTTAAAATTGACGATATGCACCAACAGTGATGTTAAAAACAGCTGTAATTAGTCAATAGGAAGGGTCTTCTGATTTTAGCAGACAATGCCAGGGTCCACATGGCAAAAATTATTAAACGGAGCTCTGTCCTGGGGTATGCGGTATTCCCGCACTCTCATATTTTTTAGAATAAGCAACAACACACGGCATGTGCTTATACATCTATGTCAATTCGTAAAATATAGGGTGTTCAGGAAGATTGGTAGTTAAAAATATCCTTCGGGCCTTCATTGCCTTTTGGCAGATATGGATTTATAAATGGGGCCATTCGGTCAAGTCCCAAGACACACCAAATTTTAGGGCGCATTTATTACTAACTACTAGCAGATATTAATACTTATTGGGGTGGTAGCCACGCTTACTACATGACAGAACCGCGTTGCAAAACAGCGCGACGAAACAGGGCTGGCTAGAACAGAGTGGACAACAAAATATTGGTGATCAAAACAGTATATGCTACAAATGCGCCACCGTCAAAACTGCGCCCGCGTCAAAACAGTTAAATTATGAAGCTTGGGAACGGAAGCGACAGTTAATTTCCATCGTTCATATTCAGTCCAAACCAATATGGACCAATGTTTTTGTTCTAACTCATCTTTTAGCGCTTTATTGCTGTGTGGCCCGTTTCTAGGCTTCAGCGGTAAGTGCTTGTGTGAAGGTTTACACAGCCACCCTGTCCGCCCGTCTGACTATCGATAAATCAGGAACTACCAAAGCTCACTAGTTGGTTGCGGTGTCTTTGGAAAAGTCTTTGCGAGGTGAGTTCTAACCTGTATGATTCATTCAGGTCTCAGGGACGGGTTCGAAAATGCGGTAGGTAGGCTACTCAATAGCTACTAGGGCTATGAAGGTGTTGTTGGTAAGGTCTCGGCGAGAAGAGTCCAAACTCATATAGATAATCCAGATCACAAGGCTGATTACGAGATATGAGGAGCATTCTTCAACTAAGGAACTACTAGAGCTAGGATTGTGGTTGAAGTGTAGCTGGAAAGGTATCACCAAAGCAAGTCCAAACGCATTTAGATAATCAAGATCACAGGAGGGGGTTCCGGGAAAGGGCCAGGGTGACTTTCAACCAAACAAGACCATGAAGGTGTTTGGGGTTTCGTTGAAAAGATCCGTAATATTTTACTTATAATCGAGACGCCAAAACTTACTGTGTTCAAAGTGCCTATAACCCTAACTTCGAACCTGCCTCACCAGTACCATGCTTCTGCAGGTACGAGATGGAGAGCCTTTTGAGTTATTGTCCTTCTGGATGTGTCGCTGCAGACGGAGATCACTTTCAATGAAACACATTTATTTCATGCCAAAACTCAGTAAAAATGTAAAGTATGAAAACTGCAATTTATTTCGGGGCAACCTGGCATTAGTACTCACGAGTAAACCTATCGATGCTTTAAACAGCGTTTTCAAACAGCATGGTTAAAAGTGCTTTCGTCCATAAAGACGGGCACAGTGGCCAAAAGTTTGATTCATCAGAGAAAGTATTTATAGTGTGATCTAAGTCGGAAAACACACGTTTATTTGTAATCATGTAATCATGGAAAACAAATACTCATGAATACATACTGAGTCAATGAACTATCTTTTACAGGGTCAAGGCCACCATATTGAAATCGGCCATCTTGAATCATGCTCAATTTTTTAAATAGAAAAAGGATCACGTAACATATCAGTCTGGACTAGAATTTTACCAGAAATACATTGGTGAAGTTACTTTTGCCAATTTTTGAGAGAGATATTGAGTTTACATGAATATGTATAATTGATTGAAAAGTCTGGAAATACTCTGTACTTCTTAAAATAGTGCAAGAAATGAATACTGCCCGTGTCGTTAATCAAAGCTGCTTCATTCCCATTTTATGATTCATAAAGCTTGTGAGTACTACTTATTTGCAATACTTCTGATGTTTCATTTTGGATATTAATTCGTTAGTCAAATCCCAACGTACTGATTACGTTCTCATGCAGTGGTTTACTCAATCCAGCTTTCCTAGACCAGGCGGTAAAGTTGCTGGTTCGAACCACACGGCCGAATATACTGACAGGATTTGAAGGGTTTTTCCTCAGTTTCACCACGCAAATGTCATGATGGTACCTTAAGAAAGACTCTAGCTGATACCTTCCTCGTCACTTACTTAACCTATTAATTGTTCTTCATCATTCACTTACATGGTTATAAATTCTCAACGCACATCTAAATCAACTGTCACATGTTAATGGCGCCAATTGTTTATTCCGCAAGAGTTGCGACACCAATTTCAGAGCTAAACCACATTAGTATTGCGATATTGCCCTTCGCTTCTACTTACTTATAGTATCAAACATTCTATCAGACAATCTATTCTCAATGAGTGGGATTCACCTCCTATATATCGACATTGTACCTTTAATCTTTTTATGTTTTCCTATGATGTTCCATATGGGTTATTGCAACGTAACCAAGCAATGATATTTGTTATATATCCATGAATCTTTTCTGAAACCGTAATATTTTTATCTCAATAATTACGTTCTGGATTTGAGCAGTAACCTTTTATGTAATAACAACTACATTCATATATTCGTGACCGAATATGTTACTTTAAAATCCAGCTCATATTCAAAGCTTTATACTTTGCATAAATAGTTTTAAATTAGAAAAAGAAAACGTGAGAATTAATCAGTTTTCTGAAGATATAAGAACCACAACACCTAATATAATTTTCACATCAAATCTTAGAACACTTCAACAAGCCATTGAGAGAGGGAATGGAAATATAGTCAAGAATTCCAGTGGAGTGCACATAATCATAACGACAGAATGCTCTATAAATCCCAAAGTGTTGTCGCAGAAAACATTGAATCTCAGTTTGGTTTAAAAAGAACATAAATGCAATTCTATTTCTTCCTGCAAAGTGTGAAGAGTTATGTAGTGGGGAATGGGGGGGGGGGTGTTATGTAGGAATAAAGCCATAAAACTCTTTGCAGCAATCTACAACCTTTTTAAGAAGTATATAGTTCTAACAGCTCTCGCTGATAACGTAAATAAGAACAGTAAATGTAAAAAAATCTTAATGAAGAGATTCGTTCAACTTTAAAAGAATTACGTGGCTATATTTTTAAAATTCTAGCTAGAACTAATGCCTTGCCATATTTAAATCTAGTGCACATTGTTAATCACTTCTTTGTCTACCAGGGCAGATTTAGAAAAACGTTTGAATGTCTGAAACACTACATGAATTTTACCCCTGTCTTTTCAACTAAGGCAGTACCAAACGCTGGTATATTATTACCAAACGGTATTTGGACATCCTACCTGCGAGACTTGATTATGCAAAAAGGTGACTTCATACTGGATGTTGTCATATTTACAGACGAAAGAATACGATATTTTAGTTTCCCACTACCAGTTGTAATTACTAACTATGTACCTCTAGTTCACAAACTAACACATTTATACCTGCATCGATGTCTGTATTCCTATCATTTTTACCTCAGACGTGGTTGTTAATATTCTCTGTATTCCTTGTGATGGAAATTGTGCGATATTTTTTGAAGCCTTAAACGAAAGATACCTATGTCCCATAAAAGTGTTCCTGGATCTACTTTCTATACTATTACAGATATTACAATCAGCCTTAGGGAACGTCAACGAAATACTTTTTCTGTTTATGGGTTTATTTCTCTTTGATAATTTCTTCTCTACACCAACAAATGATTTTGTCATTTACTTTCGTTCCAAGATTTTATCTTAAAACAAAAACCTTTGACGATGTTGTAAATACTGGACTAATCATTTTTCGACAAGAGCTTGATTTTCGTCAGATGGAAGGAATTTCAAATCCTCATTTAAGAGTATTGAACAAAAGAGCTCATGTTGTAAAAGAGGTTAGAAGTGTATTCAATGAGTTTCGGAAGAATGATAAAGACATATTTAGTATTTAGCATTAATACAATATTGTCTTATGATAGTACTAAGATTGCTTGTGACCTCCTGGAGGAACATATAGGAAATGGTATGTGTGTGTGAGTGAGGATTTTCCGTTTCTCGCTAGATTTAGTGCTATAATAGCTCGAGGAACTGAAGCCGAATTAGTGTTCAAATGGGACACAGACAAAGCACATTTGAATAAAAGGAGTTACATACGTGTTCTTTCAAGTAATACTGATTATAAATCATATATTTATTAAGAATAATTCTGACAATGCTGTCTTGTCTGTTGTCTGAAACTTGTCGATATTGTTCAGCTCATATTGTTTTACATATTAGAGCTTTGGTATTCTGCTCTTTCGGTTGCAATGCTCCATGAGAATATTTTCACTGGTGATATTCTGCCAGTTCGCACTGGTTCCGCGGAACCGGATATTAACATTTTGTTTGGTTCACCCAACCGGTTATTAAATCAATAGGATGAACGAGTCGATTCATTGTGTAGACGGAAACGACAACTTATATTCAGTTGCCTCTGGCTGTGAACTGGACTAATACTCTCAGTGCCACAAGAATCCGTACACACTAAATCAAAAGAGCGGAATTTGCACTCTTTTTAGAGCGAAAAGCGGGACTGCTCCTTTTCGAGCGGAATTTTCGATCGAAAAAGAGTGGTTTCTAACAAAACATTATCGCGTTGGATGGAAAATGTACTCTTTGTGGATGGAATTTTGTTCTTTTCGATGTAATTTATTTTTTCACTCTTAAAAGAGCGGTTTTCTATTGAGTTGTCAAAGGAGAAAGAGCGATTTCTCATCCTTTTAGAGTGATTTTGTGCTCCAATCTTTTAGTAGTGAATTTTCTCATCTTTGTAGATCGGTTTGAATTCCACTCTTTTTAGAGCGATTGGCAATGCATCATGGGCATGGCTACTAGTCAACATTGGTCTTCGCCATTTGTAAAAGCAAAGGCTATCGAAAGAATAAGATATACTGTGAAATTTATAGCGTTATGTATAGTTAAAAATGAGAAAACAAAACTTTAAAACTTTTCTGTTAGCAAAATACACCAAGAAACGTCAGGAGTAAGATACGTACGTACAAGAAATCTTTCAACGTTGTAATCAAGTACCTGATGAGACAAAAGAATCAATTTCGAGGACACATTCTCGCAGTTGGACCCTTGGTTGAGGGGTTAACGCGTTGGATAGCTGATCGAACGGTACCAGGTTCAAATCTCCTCCAGGTTTAGCTTTATTTTACTCATTTTCATTCACAAGTACAGTACTTTTCTTTTTAGTACATATGAATTAATGCTCCCTTTCGCACTTTTGTACATTTTATTGCGTCGTTTTCATGTTCACAAGATGTAAATTGTATCTGAATAGATGGAAATTCATTTATACAAATACAATATCTAGGTTTCCATTGAAATGGACTACTACAGATTTTCGCTCTTTTTTCGAGCGGAAATTTCTCATCTTTGCTCCGATAAAAATTCGCTCTAAACGAGCGGTCACTCTTTCCGCTCGATTTGAGCGGAATCCGCTCTTTTGATTTTAGTGTATAGATGGATTATGGAATAAATTTCCAGAAATAATCACAACGGTTATTAGAAATTTTTATCTTATCCTACATCTTCATTTCAGAGGAAGAAGAGAAATACAGACCTCCAATTTCGAGTGGAAAAAACAGTAGAATGTAATTTGAACCACCTTTGCAGAGAATTTGGTCGTTGCCTTATGTTAAGGATGGGAACCTCCGTTTCATGGAAGTGAATTATTCCGGAATTAGCGTCATCACAGGAAGTAAGTGAACACAGAAATAAACATAGTCTCTAGTTCCTCACTCATCACATCAGGAAGTCATTTCAATTTATTTATTTCATTTGGATCAACAATCTCAAGTCATCTCAATCCCAACTACCACAACGAATTCGTCAAAATCGTATTCTCTCTTTTTTTCATGTTATATCTCGGAAAACATGTTACTTTTTGATATTATAATGAACTAACCTAGTTCATCTCCCTCTATCCTGTCTCCGATTAATTAATGTGACATTCTGAATGCTTTTGTACCCCTTTCTCTACCGTTACAGACAAGTCATTTCCGAGATAACATTCATTCAGTACGTATATTATAATTCTGTGACTTTCAAAGATCATTCAAATTAGTTGTGTTACGTCTACATCATAATTTGATATGGAACTTATGATGAATCCAAACGTACTTTCTGGACTAAATTTCGCAGTATAATTTTCCACGACCAATTAATGTTGTCACAGGTGTGATGCTGAATCCGGTCAATCACATCTCTACTGAAGTAGAGTGCAATGTATTAAATATCACATATTGCGTGTTATATTTAGTAACACAAATTGAATACTTCAATTTCCCCATATTTTCATTTAATGAACGATAACTGGATTGGGAACAACTGCGTAATAACAGGTTGGTAAACCATTGTTAGTCGATCCCACTTTACTGGTGTCGAGGAACAGATACCACAAGGTACTGAAAGTACTCCATATTCATCTGGTTCCTTGCAAGCTGCAGCAGTCAATGAGACGAGCAGCCAATTCCACAACTCGTCATAAGTTATCCAACCTATGTTTAATTGGGTTGACGTCCGTCGAAGGGATTATTCAACAATGTTGGAAGCATTTCATTATCCAGAATTTTACAGTGCGACTCAGCGTCTATGCTATCATGGACAACAACTAGTAGTCCACACTATTGTACGTGAAACACCCTCATACCATAATGTCACCAGTACCAAATTTCCTGGTGTGCACTAGGGACTCCAGTAAAATTCATATCCATACGGGTCTGCCGAACTGAAACAGTGTGAACCTTGACTAGAAACTGAACAAAGGGAATTTCTACTGTTTCAGTATCAAATTGCGATGGTGCAAACATGACTTGAGAATCCGAGCTTTATTGGTCTTCGTGATAAGAGGCTTATGTGCAGCTGTTCTGGCTGAATATTCGAGATGCAAGACCTCTGTTCTCAATGTTAAAATAGAAACTGATACATCTGCTACTGCCTTAAAATATTTCTAATTGTGACTATTGACTGTGTCCTTTTTTACAATTTAAACTATTGTTCAGTGATCTCTGGTTGTCAGATCTCTGGTCACAGCACAAATGCCACAGTTGTTTGGGGCCTGTTTAACTTGATGGCTATCACCCTACTTGGCAACCCACTGAGGTGGCATTCCACGATTACATACTTATGGAATGGTCTCCATCATGCATCATGTCCTTCACAACTGGTTTCTTGCACACTGAAACAAATTAGACATTGTTTAAGTTACATGACGGCCTATCTAGCTCAATCACCTTCGTCCCAGGGTGATCACCTTTGGGTAGATAGTGTAAATATATTTAAAAAATAAACGAAATATTGATAATTTTAACTTACTAAAACTTCCCCTATACATATATTCCAAGCTTATCCACTAATATATTTACAAAAAGTGTCTTCATCCGTTTTAACTACTTGCACGAAGCATGATTCGATTTGTAATCAGGAAGCACAAACTTTTTAGTTTATTGTTACCTCACAGATTAAATCTTGAACACTATATTATAATTTTCTTGAAAATCAATTTCTCTCTCCAGAACACACAAAAAGCTCCCATGGGTAAAAGTATCTGAATTCATCACTGCTCATATATTAAATGCGTTCTCGTAGTCTGAGGATTGGATATTAAGTTGGTCAGTGATGTGGGTTTCTCCAATTTAGTACAGTATAGTTTTTTGATCAACATTTCTTTACTTTTTTAAATCTTCTATAACTTTCCAGAAAATGCTTGACAGTCTCCTGATTACATACACACTAACGTTTTTCTTTGATTTTATTTAAGTGTTAATTATTTTTTTAAGTTCCATCCTTGCTCGATACATGAATTCAATTATTATATATTGCAAAAAAGCACTGGCAATACTGTATAGCCACTCTTCCTTTCTTTCTCTTGTTCACCAACTCACACGACAATTCGTACATGCATAAAAAGTGCAAAAGAAGCCGAATTCTTTGTCTCGCGACAGAATCGCCGTAAATGAAAGGGGTCACAAAGTTAATGACAATGGATGTTTTCGTGAAATAATGGTAGAATAATCTAAAATGAAACAGTAATGTTATAGTCTCATATATTTCATATTAACTAAGTTTCTATTATAACGTTAATATTAATTTAAATTCATTTTAGTAGTTTAGGTAACGATCAATAAATGGTGATGAGATCTGTTTTAAAAGATCTTCAATCAAAGTTGATAGCATTAATATCCAGGTGTAGTTTAGTCACGGCTCCGTTTCCCATACTTTACATTTAGAGTAAATGAATCACAAGAAGCAATACAAGAGAACAATTATTAGTTCAACACGAACTCACGTTCAGTTATTGATAGTAATAAGAACTTTAGCATCTGCATCATAAACAACTGGAAAAGGATATAGGAAATCAGAGAAGACGACATAGGTAATTAATTGATAAGAAACAGAATACCGATATTAATTTTCCAACACGTTTGACGAGTACAATTTCATGAGAATGTGGACAACTGCATCAAAGCCGAAAATGGATCCATTGTTAGCATCACACCCCAAGTTGTCTCCGAGAATCGATATCCAATAGCCAATATCTATTATTGATCTTATTTCACCGGATCTACGTATTTGGTTCCCGATGCCAGAATTAAGTACATGTGCTTCCCTTAGAACATTTCTCCTCCTAAATTTCCATCACAAAATTGAATCTCCCAATTTAATCATCCCATGACCTGGTTAATGCATCCAATAATTAGCTATTACTCGTATCTCTAAAATCTCCAGTATTATTTGAGTTCTACTCCGGTATATTTTGCGTGCATTTCTAAGGATTTTCAGACTAGCTTTGATTCGGTTTCAGTTTGTTCTGTGATAGTTTGAACTCCAAGTTCATCGTTTATAAAAGTTCATTTTTGGCTGCATTAGGAGCAGAATTATCTCATTAGCAGTAAACTGTAGTTCCCTATCAGCGAATCGGAACTCTTAGCCTAATCAAGAGTCACGTCGAAAATTCGCGACATCGGCAGAATTAGAACATCTGACAAACTGAGTCCGAGTCTTGAGACTTTTAAGCGGTAATGACCGCCGGACGTTGTGCGAAATTGACCCTACGCAGTTGTTAGTGATTTCTATTGAGTTCCCGTTGATTTGACTCTCCTTGATTTACTCATCATCAACATACAGCACATCTTCCCAGCGTAGGTGACTGTTTATCTTATATTCTCTTTTAACTTCGTTTATCTCAGCTATGGGAATTCTATGCTTTGGAGTCAAGATATGTTGGACTTTTTTAGGTTAGAGCCTATGTAAATATTAAACTCTTAACTAGTGAAGGCGAAGCTTGAAATTTACAGCATCACCCGAAAGTATTTGAATGTTGTCAAGTACCCCGTATTTCATCCCCTTGCATATTAGAATGTAAGCGAATGATGTTTTGCTCCACATTAAGGTACCAATACTTGAATTGTCTCTACCTTCCAGTATCTTTTCCCCTCCATATCCCTGCCTGAACCTTAGATGCCTAAAGGCCGTAAATAAAATTCAAACTGAATTGGCTCTACCAGAAGTTACGCCGCGGGTTCTATTCCTGGTTCTGCCTGCCTTCGAAGTCACCGACTAAGGCAGACATCTAACAATAATATTTTGATTAAGAGAAAAATGTACGTTAATGGATTTTAATGGACTAATGCCTCAAATAACGAAGGAGCGTATGGATCTAAAATATAATGGAATAAAACATAAATGGATTTTAAGGGAAAATAACCGTTATTGCTCTTTACATCCATTTGAATGGAGAAATCACTTTCTATTATTTACAAAGAATATTGAACACGCAAAGAGCAGAACGTTTGAAATAGATTGCTTCCATATATGCGATGAGTGGTTTCTTGTGTGTATTTAATGCTATATTGATAAACGTTGTCAATATAGCAACGTTTCAGGGAAGTGTTTGTTTCCCATTTGTTTTATCGTTTAGTGCAATTTAGTCCATTATAGAACTTATAATGGACTAACATGGTCCATTATATGTTTTTTCAAGTAAGTAGTAGCTGATTGTAGTAGTAATATTTATGTTCTAACATAATGTAGAAATCTTATGAATATTAAAACCCTTGCTTGGGTTTTAGGGAGATAAAATTGCAGTATTTTCAGCAATCGGGTTCATATTGAAAGGTAAGAAACATAATTGTTTTCATATTTATTTTTTCAGATTAAAATTAGTTATTTTGCAGCCTTGTTTTTGCTTTCTCCCTTTTATCCGGTAGTTAGTGTTTTCAACTGTACCCTACATCAAAAGGAAGTGGAACGTATTTACGTTGGAAAAATCAAATTTGTAATTGGATTGTGGTTGATAGAGGAAAGCAAACTTAAATTTTATAGTAAGTTATGCTTCACGACCACTAGAAAAGTACTTTCGATTGTTTTATGTCTTTTTGTGGTAGTCCTGGATTCTACGAAATACTTACTATATGTAGCATTTCCCTGATTCAATCCCTCTGTTGATCTTATGATATTACAGAGAAATTTATCGAAATAGATTACGAATATTTATCTGGGCTCAATGATACCAGTTTTCTATTTAGTAAAATGTGGATCAGTGTTGTAAATATAGTCAAAGGTTGCGTTGATGGACGACTGAGCAGAGATCGAAAATTCTTCTGAGTAGACGGGATAGTTAAGTTCTCGACATACATTGATAACGTTTCGAACTACAGTACTGGCAATTCTATGTTGCCAATGACATTAAATTCTGTCCAGACTTCAACAAAGCTTTTGGATGTCATGATGTAATAAAAAGTCAATTTTGAAGTATGAGGTCGATGACTAGAGCTTCAAATTGTTTCCCAAATCTGACGATGCATCGACATCAGGATGTCATTGAGTGCCAGGAAACATTTTATGGTTTTCTGCACAACAGCAAAAGTTCCCATTGAGTGTGAAATATATTTTGGAGAATAGAAGATGGAACCTTTGTATACATTATTCCTAATAGACTTTATAAATGTTTACCCTGAGAAAGAGAAATAATTCGTTTGGTATTCGCAATAATTAATTTTCATCATTACGAGGAGACTCAAAACAATTGATGTTTTCGTACCTTATGAAGCTGCCAAATTGTAAAATGATGTAACCATGCGTACTTCTTCATTCAAGGTCGTTTTATCTTTAGTGAAATATCTACCAACAATTCATTAAACCCTGGATGTTATCCGTGAGGAAATGTACGTATCTCCAGCTAGGTAATGATTCTTCTAAGGCACTTTACGCACTCTTCCTGTTTTGTACACACTATTTTCCAGGAAGCGACTGAGAGGAATATACACATGGCAACATGTTAGTGCTGAATCTTTGGAATATGGTGGTTGTGGAAGTACCATATTCGTCAGGTCAATTACTTTCTGCTTTGAAATTTTTGCAAAGTGGAAATATTCACCGTCTCTTAAGAGCAATAGATCATTCCAGTTCACCAAAGACTGCTGTTTCTGACACAATTGCAGGTGTATTTCCTCAATTGCTGTACAATACGTGGTAGTAATACTGGTGTCACTAGAAATCAAAACATTCTACTGGACAACACCTAATGTTGAACGTACTAACAATTAAATATGTTTTGTGACAACTTTCGTTTGGAAATGTGTCTTGTAGCTACCCGAATGTCCAAACACTGTCCCCTTCGCTTACGATTATTATGCAATACGCACTTCTACTAGCACGCAACAATACCATGAAGTAAGACATATTTGTGTTGACGAACCATCAAAGTATTGCATACTTTAAGACGCTGTTGTTTCTGATGCTCCGTTAGCTAGCGTGGTATTGTATATCGTTTTTCGTTTTTATGTTTTACATTTTATAATGATGGTGTGCTTGATTAAAGATACAAAGAGATATATGTTTTCCAGCGGCAGGTCATGAAATTAAAACTTTATCGGTTTTATACTTATTTGGGGCTTTCCTTGCCCAATATTGCTTTACTACATTTTCTGTACACACTCTGGACCTCTGAGAGTGTTGTTGATGGAATACTCAGTAGCTGAGCATTGTACTTCAGGATGCCTCTGATATATTAGAATCTACAATTTAACCGCGTTCGAAGTGCAACAAGTTCTGTCTTTTACCGCCTGCGTGCAGCACTCGTATCTCTTACAGTGCTCTTCACGCTTGCTTGGGCATCCGTCTCACGAGAGTGAATAATTTCGTTTGCGCAAGTAGTTGTCTCAACTAGTTTCCATATATTGAATTAAATTTTTAAAAAGCATGAGGTTGCATAATAAGCAGGAGTAAATTGTAAATTTTGTATTTTGGGGCAATACCCCACACTTTCCGCAGCCTGTAGCTCCGAAACTTTGCGGAATTCTAGATATTGTATGGATAATTGGTTTCCTGCTTTTAATGAGTACTTCTCGTTCCTAGAGCTTTGACAGTTCTAGGAACGAAAAGTTCCTAGAGGATATACAGGCTGCTTCAGAACCTCTGGTACAATCTTCGGAAGATGAATCCTCATATCAAAACAATAATAAAAGTTCATATAAACACACGCCATATCATGCATGTTGCATCTGTTTGAGGTATCACCTTGGAATCAACGTGGTGTTGTTCTCTGATAGGAAGTCATCCTGTACATGCTCTCTTTGACCCACATTCACTGTGTAATATTTGGGGAATTCCCCACTTCAATCGGGGTAATCCCTCTCGCACTTTCCCGTCACTTCTGATATGTTCGTTTTCTGCACGAGAATATCCGATCTATTTGACGAAACTACAAGTCAGTAGCTCTGTATCCATTAGTATTCGAATAAAATCGCCTTGAAATACAGTTTTGGACGTCTTTGGGACCCTCTAGAGCCGAAAATACGCATGACAGGGCGCCTGTTCATATGAACTTTTTTTCTTGTTTTCATATGAGGACTCATATCCCGAAGTTTCTACCAGAGGTCCTGAAGCACCCTGAATAATTTTAGTAAATAAAACATTAAGTGAAATTGTTGATCCTTTTCCATGTATTTAATAGAAGTTTTATACCAAGGATCTTCAATTATTTTTATCGGAGTCCGGATTGATAGTAATATCGCAACAACAAAAAAAGAACTTTGCTTAGAAACCCAGCTACCGACAAGCTCACTAGGCAGGGTTTTCCTCAGTCACATCTGGCAAAAACCGGTATGGTACTTTCAACTTAGGCTCCGGCCGACTCTTGTCTTCTATTTCCCCCCGGCATGAACCATAGATGCCTAAAGGCTATCTAGGATTTTGAATTTATTTATGCCTCTTAGGTATCAAAGGCTCTGTAAGTCCATGGGCTATCTCGTATTGTATGAAATGAGTGAATTAAAGTGAATTCACATTATATTTACATGCTTTTTATTGGCATCTCAATTAGTGAAGTGTATACATATGATATAATCACACATTACTCTTGCCATAGTATCAAACCCAGTGCGAAACATAGTTACCTAAAGTTACCAGGATCCGGCATTTGAAGATCCATGCGTTATACAATTATTTTTTTCCTTCCCATTTATAAACAAACAATATTATCTTTTATATTGTATTATTCTTACAAAATCTATCCTTTGAATATGTTATAATTTAATTTAAGGGACAACGAATTCAAATTAAATCTCTTCGAAGTGATACACTTTCTAATATTTGGTCGTTTATTATGATTCAGAATCAAATGTCATTATAATTCTATTCTGTACTTATGGAATTTAGGTTTTCATTCCTAATTTACATACAAGAATTTAAACTACGTTTAACATACAGTATTTTCAGAACTTGTAAACTTTATAATTGTGTACTTCGAGATATTGATACTGCTAGGAACTATTTCGACTTCAGACAATATTTTTTGTATGAATTCTTACCATTAATAACTTCCAATCGTAATGTTGGGATCTTATCTCCCAGTTTGGGTGCTGGACAACTTCACTACTCGTTGCTGGCCAATTCCTCTGTCACGAGTCTTATACTCACTAAATTGCATTTAAATAATATTTAGAAAGTGCTATTTAATATTAGTACATGCATTTCAATATGTCTGTGGATGTCGTCATTATAAAAATCTATTTTTGTGGATAATTAAACGGCTTACATTAATGATACAATTTTGATTCAGTGTAAGGTAATTCCATGTGGTTCGTTCTGGATAAATTGCACCCTGTTACTCATTTTATATTCTTAATTATCTAGTTGTTGTATTGCCCTCGCCGTTACAAAATAATGATCTATCTTGTTTTTTAGAATAATTCGTATAATTTTCACTGGTTAAAAATTAATATAGTGGCTTCTGATGTTAGTGTTGCACGTTCATTGATGGGTGACGTACGAAACTAATTATTAATTATTTAGACAAGCCGGCGAAAGAACGCGCTTGAGCTATCTAAATTCAATCAATTTTTAGCAATATATATATATTATGTAATGAACTTATAAAATTTGTTTTATTTATGAAAGGAAATGAGTGTATTTCAGTTGAGTGAATATTATGGAATGTATTTCAGTTGCTGTCAAGAAAATTAATTTTTCTTTATTATTCATTTTCAGAGTATTACGTCTCAACCAATATATGCCTGAGTTTTCAGGCGTTAGTAGCACACTGTGCTAGTAGTTACACCAAATTCACAACAAATTCGCATTGTTATTGTAACATCCCCTTACGTTTTCATTTTTCTAAAGGACGTCACATTTTAAAATTTATTGTATTCTCAATGAGTGGAACTCCCCATATTCATATCCTTCTTCCTGCCCTAGTCTGGCTCCTTTATTTTCTTGTGAGAATTGATATTATTTATTGCAATATAACCAAGCAACATTTCCCAGTTATCCATCAGTCTGTTGAGGAACAGCAAGATTCAATTCTCACTGATTACATTATACAATTAAGCAGTAAACTTCTAAGCAACTCCAACAATATTAATGTAATCTGGACAGAAAATGTTACTTTAAATCCACTAAATATTAAAATTTTGTACGGAAACTTTTCACTTTACATAAATAGTTTGATAGTAGAGGATCTAACCATCGAAATAGATAAATTAACTGACGTTATTAAAGCCGCAACACCTAGCATAATTGTAACATCAACTCTTAAAACGCTTCAACACGTCCTTGACAGAACGCATAGAAGTATACTTAAGAATTCCAGAGAAGTGCGCGTAATCATAATGTCGAAGTGCTCTAAACATCCCAAATTACTGTCACAGAAAATATTCCATCTTCTTTGGTCGAGAAAGATCTTAAATGTAATTCTATTTGTTCCTACAAAGTGTACAGGGTCATGTAGTGGTGTGATATGTACGAATGAGAACAGAATATCCATTGCAGCATTCTACAATCCATTTAAGAAGATAATATCTATCACAACTCTTACTGGTAACGTAAGTAAGGACAGTATAAATCTTAATGAACAGATTCTTGCAACTACAAGAAATTTGAATGGTTATTTTCTTGAAATTATAGCTGAACCTAATTACTTACCTTATTTGAAACTAGCACCCATTACTAATAACTCTATTGTGTACAAGGGTAGATTTGGGAAAATGTTTGAATGTCTGAAACAATACATGAATTTTACTCCTGTATTCGCTCCAACTAATAAAAGCCCAACTTCTGGTGAATTGCTACCTAATGGTACTTGGACAGATAATCTTGGAGATTTGATGTTGCAAAAAGGCGACTTTGTACTTGATGCTGTAACATTTACAGATGAAAGAATAAGAGATTTTAGGTTCCCACCACCAGTTCAAGTTACTAATTATGTACTTCTGGTTCACAACCCAAAACGTTTACCTGCATGGATGTCTGTGTTTCTACCATTTTTACCACAGACGTGGCTGTTAATATTCTTCGTATTCTTTATAATAGAAGTTGTAATCATTTCTTTTGAAGCTGTAAACAATAGGTACTTACGTCCTCTAAAAGTATTTCTGGATCTGCTTTCCATGTTACTACAGATATCAATACGTCAACCTAAGAGAACTTCAATGAAATATTTTTTCTATTTATGGGTATATTTCTCTCTCATCATTTCTTCCCTGTACCAACAAACTATTTTGTCATTCACTATGGTACCAAGATTTTATCCTAAAGTAAGAACGTTTGAAGATGTGGTAAATACGGGATTAATCATCTTCGGAAAAGAGCTCCACTTTCTTCAGATGAAGGGAACTTTAAATCCTTATCTGAGTAAACTGTACAAAAGGGCCCATGCTGTTTACGATGTTAGAAGTGCATTGAGCGAATTTCGCAAGAATGACTTGGCATCTGCTCTGGGTACAAAGGAATTTTTAATATTTAACATTAATACAATGTCTTCAGATGATAGTGTTAATATTGATTATAACGTTGTAGAGGAACACATTGGAAATGTCATGTACTCCTTCTGTGTGCGAAAAGATTTCCTTTTTCTCACTAGAGTTAATAGTATAATTAACCGAGCACTTGAAGCTGGATTAGTGTACAAGTGGGACACAGACACAGCACTTGAAAACAAAAGGGTTGATTTCAGCAATTCTTGCACTTCTACCCATACGAATAGTCTCAATGTAGGTCATGTTCAGTCCGTATTTTTAATTCTTGCTTCTGGGTTAATAATCAGTACAATTGTATTTCTATTGGAAATAGTACTCTCAAAAATGCATATTTTAAGACATAATGAATATAAGGGATAGACACTCAACATATGGAAATGTATATTATTGATATAATGTTGTGGATCAATCTAACATTATGTTCAATTCACATTTATACTACATAATTCAATATGTAGGAAAAATAGCTATAATTGAATAAGAAATATAAGAGCCAACTGCAGTAACGGAAAAGCATTATAGTTACATTACAAATATATAGAAAAAGTAATCATTCATAAGAAGGTTACCATCACCAGCCAAGTATAGTCGTTCAACACATTCATAATTTGTACAAATAATTGGTCTGTGTAATCAATTAGTTTCCCAACACAGCGAAGATTAGATCTTCAACTCAAGTTACTAGTTAGTATACACTACAACGCATTTATCTTTTGTGATGGCTTCAAACTGAGATTAACCAGTAATGGACATTGTTGCAATGTTATAGAAGCTTCATTAAGTATTATCGCAATGGAAACAGTGAAAGATTCGATATTCTAATAAGGTTGAAACTCTAACAGTAGTTTTCTATGTTATTGTGACAAGATTGGCTGGAATGGATTCAACTGTTCTTTTGTATGATCAAATGTCTTTAATAAATAAGTAACATTACCCTAAAACGTTCTGACATTTTAGTGCGGTTAAACCTTGAATGTTAGCAGCATGTGAGGTTTGGCTTGACTCGGATTAAGAGGTCCTTGTGGTTCGAAAAAAAAGATAATTTAGTTTTTTCGGGACGCAGTAGAGCAGAAATATTATTCATCGTGCTAAAAACAAAAATTAATTAAGATCGTGTAAAAATCTTCCGAATCTTTCGTCGAAGGGAATGAAAAAGCGTCGATTTCCAGAACACACACTGTAGGCCTTGACGAATTTTATGAGAGTATGGAAAGAATCCACAAACATATACAATATGAGGAACGTAAGTGTCGTATTTTAAAGTAATAGTATTATTACTTGGTGTCCAAGGAGAATTTACTAACTACTGTTGTTTTCTCTGTATGTGGAACAGAAGAGCAACAGAAAGAAAATTTTCAAGACCCTACTTTTCAAATACGGCGGAGCTAGGATCAGCTCCGTTCAAATTCGGTATGTTTTTAAAAAACACTTAGTCCAGGTACGTCCATTTTCAGCTCCCTGTTGACTGGCCTCAAACATTGAGTTTTGCTGTTACAAAATGATGTGGGGAAAATATGCTTAATTCCAAGTACGTCTAGCATCTAAACCGTGCCTCCTAGGAGAAGAATGGAAATAACCTCTCTTGTAGAGAATATTACGTTAATTAATTTTTGAAATAAGACATTCTGCTCTAAAATGGTTTCTAACTGAGATATTGGAAACAAAACTGTTTTAGGCGTATTTTTTCCAATATGGCGGAGCAAGCAGTAGCATACTAAGGTCGCAAATTTAGTATATTACCTTGAACATGGAACTGTGCATACTGCCAATTTTCAAAACTCCTACATTTTTGGTAGGTACAGCCATTTTTATCTCTCTATTGCTTGGGCAACACTCTAGCTCGATACATACTAAGACAGAATAACAGAAGAAGGGTACGTGGTGAGAATGTTTCACATACATATCTAAATTTAGCGTAAAAGTACAATAAAGAACACCTACTTTCATCCATGTTAACGAACCCCTGTTGGCCTTTTAGTCTACTCTTGTTGTAGTATTCCCTCCGTTATATACTATTTTTCTTATAGAATGATATGATAAATCTTTGTTCGAAAATATATTACCAAGCAAAACGGAAATTCCAAGTGTTCTCCAAACTCCATTGGTGCTTCTAAACAATGAAGAAAATGTTAATCTTTCATGTAAGGAAGTAGGCACATCGTAGTTGTGTAACCCATAATCATACTGTGAAAGAAGTTACTCATATGCGAGTGTAGTCTCATGAACCCAATGCTAAAAAATTAAAAATAGAAAGAAGGAAAAAGGAATGATAAATTCAACCTTTGGAGTTTGGACCCCACAAGCACAGCTACGAGTTAAAAATAAAGAACGTCTACTCCTACTCTTCAACAAGATTATGATAGAACTGAATGTAATTAAATATTGTGTTCCACTCCTATGTTGCTGGCGATAGGCAAACAAAATGAACTGAGGCTTCTGCTACTGTCGTCTAAAACTGGCTTTCCAATGACTAAAACAATTTACATATCACAGCAACACACAAACGTATATTCAATTATTATTTTAAACTATGGTACAGATTTCGATTCGTGGGTTTCTTTCTCATTTACTTGAATAAGAAAATATATAATTAATAGCTAATTGAATCCCATTAACTATTATTTTGTGTTCTCTTCTGCATGTTGAAAACACGTTGATTTTCAATCTATATTCCAACGAAAATTTTATTTCGTTGATAGGACGTTAATATGATGTGCTTTTAGCTGTTATACTGAACAGTGCCATAGATTAGGTTTCTTATGTGTATTTTTAAGTTAATAGCATAAAAACGGTACTTAAAAGTGAATAGAATGAAATTAACTACATCTATCATGTTCTCGTATGCATGTTGAAAACATATTGAATTTTAAATATTATTTCAACCAACATTTTTATTTCGTTCAAATGGCGTTAATGTGACGTTTCTAGCTTTTCGTTTCAATTATGACATAGATGTTGCTTCATATGCTAAGATGACATATTTCGCTTATTGCGAAATTCAAAGTTAATAGTATAATATTTTCAAACAAAACGTGGGAAATATTTTCATCGTCTTTAGAATAAACTTTCACCGCTGAGTACATGATTGTTCAGATGTTTGGAGACGTTTTTTAATGTTTCTTTCTATTGTATTTTTGTTGAAAGTTTCAACATGTCACCTGTTAATTAAACGATTTATTAACGTTTCGAAATCATGGTGTTTTTTTCCATCGTCCACTTTTGACGTTAAAACTAACGTTTATTCTTAATGTTCATTTGAACCTTTTTTCAACCATTATTAAACATCGGATAAACCCGTTGAATAGGTTGATATATGCTCGTACAACGTTAAAAATATATTTACAAAGCACGTGTTTTTTTTCGTCCACTTCTTGACAATGAAGACTGCGTACCTCCACATGCTGGTGAACCGACACATCTGGATTTGTGGTGACTGTTGTATGAGGCACATCCATCGACGTAATTTGCATACTAATATTTAATTATATCATATGCAAATATTGTATATTTGAATCTCATAACATGCCATATTTTTTTTATTATTTTTATTTGATATACAGGAAAAGGATTATAGGATAAACAGATTACCAAACATATTGGATAATTAATTTTTGGAAATTAATGTCATTTGCGTATTTTCAAAGTTACTGAACAGTGAGTTTCGAAGAGAGAACATAACATTTTCGAAAGAAAACCAGGACATGCAACTGCCACCTGCTTGTAGGATGGGATGGCAAGGCAGTGTTGCTCATCACTATATTGAATAAGAGACCATGTTGGGAGAATTGCATAGAAAATTCTACAGAGAAAGTGAATAGGCAACCAACAATGGATGGAAACATGACCAAACGGCGACACTCGTCTGCCTTTGAACGCATTGTCTTCACCAGCTTCTGTATATATGGTAATCCTACCTACAATACGTGTGAAATCTAAGGGTTTCGACCATTTTTCACATCTACCCTTCTTACTCCGTCTCGCCTGGAAGGTCTAGTCAGCAAACCTAGCCTAGAAAGCGCATCTCTACGCGCATGGATATGTAATTTTGGGGAAATTTGTTTGTATATTTAATTCTGTATGAAAACACAAGTGGAAGGTTATTTGGGTAACCGTTTTTTATTTCTCACTTCATTTTAGTGATACGGGTCCCAATTTAACTCATAATCAGCCTGTTTTTAATTATATTACAGAGGAACTAATTTTCAGTTTGTCTTCTGCTGGTGTCCGTCTGTGGAAATGGAATGTAGGCGCACTGCAGCACTGAATAACATTGTGCAAACCGACTTTTCTCTCTTTTCTACCCTATTATGTGTTGTCATTTATATCTATTGTTATGTATTTACTCATTGATATATATAGAATTTGTCTATAGGTATAGTTTGTTTATGTGTACCTTTGTGTTTTATGCTATATTTTTAGATGTTTTCATATTTCTCATGTACAGTTACTCTATCCCCACGCGGTTTTGTTTTGATTGTCACTCACTTGGCATCTACGAGAGGGCTCCACCTATCAAAGACTTTTGAGGAGCGGGGGATTTCACCCACACTGAGTTCTTTTTTCTTTTTATTAATGTTTTAAGTTAGATGTTTTTATGTACACAAGTTGCTTATTTGATTATTTAAGAAGTGTAGGCACAGTATACAGTCATATCAATGAATATTAATGTTTAAAACATGAAATATATGAGAGTATTGTCCTATGTGGCAACACTGTATACTGCAGGTGCTTCTATCTTTTCGTGCAGGGCTTGTCTCAAAAGAGCGAGTCTCCGCAAACCGGGTAGTGAAGGCACGAAGATGTATGTTTTTGAAGCCGTATAGCTTCACTCTGTTTAAAAGTTCGTGAAAGAGAACATGTAACCCGCGATATTTATTCTGTGGTGAATAGTTAAAAGAAGCGCGGAGTTTGTCAAATTTGTGTTTTTTTTTTATATAATCACTGGTAACCGGGAGTGACTCATCATGAGGCGGTAGTATTAAAGACCATCTGTATCTCTACAACAAATGTTTACTTGTGAAAGTAAACACGAAACTGTTCCAAAAAGTGCAACATGACCCAGGACTAAAGTCACAAACTTTTTCCCTTTTTTGTGGAAGTGAAACCGGGTACTTGTGCGTACTTAGAGGTACCAACACAGCATTCGCTCCGTGAATGTCAGCAGGTGCTATATCAGAGATGACACAACAAAAATGAACAAGTGAGAACAAACAGTGACCTGTTCAAGCAAAGTCACACAAGCCTATTGTGTGTGATTATTTTTGTTTTTATTATTATTATTATTATTTGGTTGGAAGGCCCGACGGAAAGAGGCCATTGGGAAGACCGAGACGTCGTTGGGAGGACAATATTAGAAGAGATCTTCGAGAAGTAGGTGTTCGTGATGAAAACTGGCTTGATAACTGCCCAGCATAGAATCCAATGGCGAACGTTTGTTACTGCGGCGATGAACTTGCGAGTTCCATAAGCCATAGAGTTAGTTAGTTAGTTAGTTATTTTCACTTGTCTTCTCTATATACAAGTGCATCCAAAGAGAAGTTCTCAGACATGCGAGAACATATTCTGAGACTATATAACTAAACTGTACCAAAATGCTTCGAAAGTAACTACATAAAATACTGAAGTGAAATATTTATTTTGTAATAATAGATGGTGAATAGTGCTTGCTCATCGAGCCCATCACTATGTCAAGGACTCATTCAATGTGTGAGCAGTACATTCGTGCAGCTAGCGAGTGATTTGCACTGTGAGAAAACTACAAGGAACCAGCCTTTTCGTCCCTTTTAGATGAACACTGCAAGCTACTTCTATCAGAAAGTATAATCAAAATCAAACTGGCCAGAACTCTTATAAACAATTATCATATAAATAAACGCATATGATTGCGTTACATATCGATGTTTAAAGCCTCTATAGATAAGGTTTATGATTTTGTTTACACAAATGACCAGTGATGAAAGAGGCAGTAGTGTGTTTATAGTCTGATATGTCTAAGTGTGTATGTGTGTCTGTGTGTGTTCAGGAAGATCCAACTTCAACAGTATACCAAATAAATTGGATTAATATTAATTTTTTGGAAACTTCTCCTTTCAAATCTTCTTGGTTTCTGCCAGCTACTCCTTCTTCATGCAGTGTGGGTACTTCAGACCGGTAAGTACAAGGTATTCAGTGCAATATGTTGTGTTATTGTGTTTCAGATCTACGGAAGGATACTTGCAGATGGTGAACTGCAGATTAGGGCATCATTCTTTTAAATTAAAGCATGGAGATTGCAATGTGTCAAATATTACTAACCTCTACCGCAATTATTAAATCCCTGAGATCTATTGAATATTTGGTGTTAAGTGTCTCATTAAGTAATTCTCACGTGACTCCTGTGTCAAATCCTGATCGGCCTTTATATCCTTTTTGGTAAATTCCATTAAAGTAAATAAACAGGAGTTATACTTGTTTGCTGTCCTCCAGTACTTCCCTTTGGCAAGGTCATGATTCACAAAATCAGACCTACCACTGTGAGACACTATACGAAATCTGGCTGCCTACCCTAGGGCACTCTACACTGTCTTCAACCAATACGAAAGCATTTAATTCAGATGCAGTCTTCGTAACATAAAGATAATACTTCAAAGTAGTTATTAACTAAATAGCTCTGTGGTTGAGCGGTTAGAGTTAAGAGCTACAAACTAGCAGTACGGAAAGTTCCAGTTTCGAACCCCACTGTAGACAGTGAGATAAGTTTTTACCAAATTAATATATCATCATGAAAGTAACGGGCGAAGTCCAACTAAATATGTATGCCAATAGACAGCAACAATGCTCTGTTTTGGCCAACTGGGAAATGTTGAAAAAGTCTGCATATACAATGTTAAAAAAAAGTTTCTAAAATACGTTTCTTTGTTTATTCTAAACGTTGATTTTAACCTGTTTCTCAACCATTATTCAACGCCGAATAAACAGTTGAACAGGTGGACATTCTGGTACATATAAAACGTTTAAATAATGTTGCGGTACTAACGTTAAATCCACATATTTTCAACGTTTGTGTGCTACTGGAGAATTTGAAACTGAATTTTACTTAGGCCATTCTGCTACCAGGGATGAAACGTTTTTTCCAATGAACTTTTATTGATGAAGCAAATATATTGGCATGCCACGCCTTCTCTGTTGTGTTGGCTGTAAATTTAGAATATTCACATGACATATATCAGAAGTAGAGAATACTTTTTCTCGATGAGAACGGAACAGGAACGCTGCCTTTCCAGAGATGGCTACGAAACAGGCCACAAAATAAACTTAATAGTATTTATATACTTAAATGGATATTACTTCCTTGGATGCAGGAATTACTTGGATGTTCTGCAAGATAATAACTATCATCCAATGAAAATCAAGCTTCCTGCTTGCCGAGACGTCTGTCCATCAGAGTCTACAGGTTCAATTGGGCATTAATTTTTCACTATAATGCGGAATCACTTAGTATTTGTCAGTATCCAAAAAATAAAATTAAAAAATAATCACTTTCTAACTTCTTCTTCCTTTATATTCTAACTCTTCACTACGAGGCACACTAAAATCACAGTACCTGTCGACTTTTTCTTTCTCACACTGACGGAGTGTCAGGACATACGTCACTAAGGGAAGACAAGCAAATGTGCAAGTGGAAACTTTTAATGCAGTGAGCCGATCTGGCAGTCGTGCGCTCTAAAGCGTTAGGTCAACGATTCGAAAGTCCCGGGTTCCAGTCTCGGCAGGAGCATGGGTGTGGATTTTAACTAGGTGTATATGCTCTATCGTGACGGGTCGAAGTAAACAATTACTAGAGCGCCCATATAAAATAAAGTTTAATAACGTTCTTTTAGTGCACTTAAAAAAAACAGTACTTACCACGTGGTAGTTGCAACACTACGAATGTCACCCATGTCCAATTAACCACCGTAGGATTTACGTAGGCACGTATTGGCACGGCCTAAATTGTGACCTTTGCTCAAGAACAGGCACTACTACTTTATTGTCTAACAGTTTTGCCATAATGAATCAATAATGTGAGCAGACATTGGTGTAATCTTCTAGCTAGACACATTGATCCATAGCTTGCGAGTTGTATGGCAACTTGAATGTTTTTTTTTAACGTTTTTCCTTGGGGTGCCGTTGCCGTTCGTCTTTGGTCAAAGGTGCTGCTAATAGTAGTTCTGTGATTTAGATTTCACCCCATTTTATGTCGTCAATGTAGTTCTCAGATTGAAAGTTAAAATGATGATAGGATGAAATTCGGAACTACTTTTTCTGACCCATTTTAGAGTTTGCACTGACGTGAAGAATCTGTTTAGCACTGCTCTGACGGCGGGACGATCTATCATCTACCAACGTTGTAATCAGAAAGTTTTCTAGATGCGCTCAGAAATCACTGTTTAGCATAGAATGAAATAGCTGCCGTTTTAAAGTTGTAAGCAAATAATCCAGCTTTTTTTTTAAGGTAACCCACAAATTGCTTGTAACATCTTTGATATAATGTTGGACTTAATGTGAAAACACATTGGAACATAAACTCGAACAAAAGAAATGGTGGAAGTGTGCAATTTAAGAGAAGTGTTCTCGGTTGGCATGTACTAAGGGAGAATACAGCTTGGGATTTTCATCCATCAAGAATGGTTCAAAGGTCCTTGAATAGTTGCAAGAACATGACCGTGGTACATCTCTACAACTTGTTTCAAGTATGTTTGATGGGAGTTAAGGTCATTTTCATTCACTTCGAAAATATATCTCTCAATTGCTAAAAATTCTATTTATGCTTGTTTAAAGTACCATAATGTGGGTCACTAGACGATTCGATGAGTTCCTAGGTCGGCCACCTCAATGGATTGTCTACCACCTGCATTGTAATGAGTTGCCTCTGCGCCTTCTACTTCAGATTGTCGACGAAAAACTTACGTTTCTATACAAAGGTGGAAGGCAGATACCGGGATAACCCGTAAGTAATGTCGTATGTGCGATGACCACTGCAATGACGGCATCTGACGAGCGAATATTGAGGTACGTGCCACAGCTGAGTCGTATAGAGCACTTCATTGTGCAGCAGTTTTGTAGAAGGGGAGCTATGTGGTTTGTGTTTGATCATGGCAGTGTCGGTTTGCCACATTGCTGTACGAATTTCACCAGGGACAATCAGCGAGCTCTGCGGCACAAAATATCAATACAGTATATGATCGCGGTGCTGTGGGTGTGCTTAAGTGCCAGAGGTGGTTCCATAGGTTTCGGTCTGGGGATACTAGCCTCACCGATAAGCAACGAGGAGAGAGACCTATGCAGCTGGACAACGATGCTCTGCGTGCAGCGGTGGAGGCAAATGCAATGCAAACTGTCGAAGAACTGGCCAGCGAACTCCGTGTCACCCATTCGACCGTTCATCGTCATCTTCAGGATTTCGGGTACGTGTCGAAGCTCGGAAAATAGGTACCCTATTCGTTAACGCCTCAATAGAAGCAGCGACGAGCTGACATCTGCAGTTCCTTGTTCACCCGTCACAGACGTGAGCCATTTCTCGGCAGAATGGTGACTGGGGACGAAAAGTGGGCCGTTTACCATAACATTACACACAAACAGCAGTGAGTGCCTAAAGATGGGCCAGCATGAATTGTACCAAAACAGGATCTCCACTCCTGCAAAGTGTTGTTGAGTGTTTGGTGGGATATCCGTGGGACATCAATTTTGAGCTCTTGGCACGTAACCAGGCCATCAATCCAGATGACTACTGTCAGCAGCTTGAACGCCTACGGACTGTACTGCTGGAGAAACGTCCTGCTCTAGTGAATCTAAAGCATGTGATCATTCACGGTGATAACGCTCGCCCACACACGGCAAGAAGGACCTGTGCTACGATCGATGAATCTGGCTGGAAGAAAGTCCACCACCCGGCGTTTTTACCAGATTTTGCATCAACAGGCCTGCGCCTCCAAAACCGGTGACTTCTATCAGCGTAGAATTCAATAACTAGTTGACAGGTGGCAGAGTGTTGCGGAGAACGATGCAGAATGTTTTCCTGACGATAGGTAGTATTCAAGATAGTATTATTTTCTTCATCGTGCAAAAATAAAATAATTATTATGGGCTAAGCTGATACGTACCTGTGAAACACAAGCCAAATTCAAATTTCACACGAACACAGGTTTGAAGTGAAACAAAATGACCTTAACTTCCACAAAATTACTTGAAACAAGTTGCAGAGATGTATCACGCTGATGTACTTGCAATTATTCAAGGACCTTTGAACAATTCCTGATGAATGAAAACCCGAAGCCTTATTCTCCTTTAGGACATGCCAACCCAGAAACCTTTCCTTATGGTGCACACTCCCCACACATGTTTTGTTCGAGTGTATGCTCCAATGTGTTTTCATTTTAAGTTTAACACCCTATCAAAGATGATACAAGAAATTTGAGACTTACCTTAAGGAAAAGTTGGATTATTTGCCTACACCTTTAAAATGGCAGCTATTTTGTTCTCTGCTAAACAGTGCTTTCTGGGCGCATCTAGAAAAACTTTGATAATAACGTTGGTAGATGATAGGACCTCTCACAGTCAAAGCAGTGTTAAATTGATTCTCTAAGATAGAATAGCTAGTGAAAATTCTAAAATAAATCAGAAAAAGTCGTTCCAAATTTCATCCTATCATCATTAAACTTTCAATCTGAGAACTACATTGACTACATAAAATGGGATGAAATCTAAATCACAGAACTGCTATTAGCAGTATCTTTGACCAAAGGCGAATCGGCAACGGCACCCCACGGAAAAATGTTAAAAAAACTATTCAAGTTGCCATACAACTCGCAAGCTATGGATCAATGTGTCTAGCTAGAAGATTACACCAGTGTCTGGTCACATTATTGATTCATAAGCTCGAGATTGATTAATTATGGCAAAACTGTTAGACAATAAAGTAATGCCTGTTCTTGAGCAAAGGTCACAATTTAGGCCGTGCCAATACGTGCCTACATAAGTTCTACGGTGGTTAATTGGACCCGAGTGACAATCATACTGTTGCAACTTGCACGTGGTGAATACTAGATCGATTCTCTGAAAGCGAATTAAGAGCTGTAAACTGTGATTTCTATCACAAAATGGATGTAATTCATCCAACATTCTCTTGATTCCAAATCATTGTATATGCTTGGACTAGTAGTGTTTAACGACACTCCTAAGATTGAAACAAAATAGAAAATAATGAAAACATAACTTTAATTAATCACCAATTTTTTTCTTTCAAATTTTGCCCTAAAATTCGAAACGTTCAAGGCATTCTGCAGACTGAAGATATCAACGTAGGAGGTTGAATTTTTTCACGTTGGTATGGATATCAAAAGGCAAGTTTTGACACCTTAGATGTTTTCAGATCTTGAAAAAAGTCTTTTCGGCCCACTCTAGTGTTTGCACATCTAAATTAGGGTAAGTCCTAGGAAAATAGAACAAAGCATGTTCAAAACGTGTTTGCTACCTTTGACCTTCTATAAAGATATATATGATAATGATCGTAGAAGGTTTTCCAGGTGATAAAAACATTAGTTCATAATAATTATCTTGCCTGTGAACGTTGCATAGATTAGGTAATTCATTTTTAAGTTTTTCGTTTTCTTTTCTACTATAAAACATACTTTGTATGTGTCTTGTAAATCGCCACTTAAAAGTTTTGCTTATCAATCATGGACTGTACACACATCAGATGTGTCATTTGGAGGAGCTGAAAATCAATTGCTTTCCGACCCCTCCGCAAGAAATGACAATTGTTAATATCAATTAAATAGATTATTCCCTCAATAGAATCATTTTTGTTAAGAGTATGTATATTAATCTTTCCTAGTGGTAGTATAGAATGACATATTAACTTTATTTAACCGGAAATTACTTCTGTTGTGATTGAAATCAATAAATTCTACTTGCATGTATTAACAGGAAATGACGCAGTCGTACTCGTAGCTTCTAAAGGAAGGACCTACTATTAGCGTGTGTTCTAAATCCCGTTCAGGATTGAACTTTGTGAATTGATTTTACGGGTATTAAAAGGGAATTCCGCTGACAGTTGCCATATAGAAAACGATGAGAGATTGTGCAAATATTACATCATTTTCGCACAAAATATGTTTTATATTTGTGTTACAAGCTCTGAAATTTTCATTAGCCTTACAACACGAAAGGAATGTGACTGTTTCAATAGGGTAGGTAAACCGTTATAAGTCATATGCTGTTGCTGACATCTTGATATAGAAACCCCGGAAATTCGAAAGTCCATACAGCAGAGAAATACTTTTTTTTCGATATGGTGTTCAAAGTGTCGCGTGTCATATACATTGGCTGTATGTTGATATATAAACCCTGAAGTTTACGAAATCCAATTACTTTTTGATAGGGTGGGCCAGATGTAATGGGTTATTTAAAGTTGGTTGCATGCTGATGTTTGTGAAGTCCGTACAGGAGGGATGCAATTCTTTTCGACACAGTGAACTGTTATGAATTATACATGTGCATAAATTAGTTGCACACACACAGGAAAAATATACAGATGGATCAGGCAGAAATATTTTCCCGATTTTATACAAACTACGCCTTTTCCTAGGATATTTTATCCATGGTTTGCAACACTGCTGGGTGTACGTTACGTCTGTTGTTTATCGTCACTGGAGGAGCCAAATGCTCAACAACTCGACGTAGTTATATTTGAATTTTGTAAACGCTTTATCAGGTTGGCAACACGTGGTGTTTTCACTTTTGATATCCACCATGTTGTTGGAAACAAATTTCCGCAACGAAATTGTCAGTCTATGTGTCATCTCTGATTTATTGAGAATTATTATTATTATTCCCTTTGCTAGGCGTGGATTTTGTGCTCCAAGTTGGAAACCTTGTATCTCCAAAACGAGGCAAAATCTTACCCATGTTTGTTGGAACTTTTATTCTCATTTTGCTGGGATAAATCATCTCCCGAGTCCTTTGCGCCCATGACTGGGACACCATATGTTTATCCAACTTTATATATTATTGAAAAGTATGCATAATATACCAACAACTGTCATTTTCGATACGTTGGTACACCATTCGTTTATCCCATACGTCGTTTGCATTTCCATTCCTTTAGTGGTTACAATGGTACATATGTTGCTTAACTGTGCATAGCACAGGAGGATTGTTCGTATTCCATGTTGGAGCATATGTCATGTGTCACATATTTGTTTCTTTTATTATTGCCAGCAACACTGTAGGGTTAACCTCGCGAGAGCCACATTTTCATACATTCGGTCAGATATATTATTCAAATCAATTGTTTTTGTTCCAGTAGATGGAGCAAGTGAAAACGTAGTGGGCAAAAAAAAATCAAGTACTTGTTTTATGTGTTAGCACACCATGTTTTAATCGAATTAGATGCTGTCAATCACGAACCTGGAAATATCTTTTTGTGTATCTAATGTATCAATAAGACCTTCCGTTGTCCTCCTATCGAATTTCTACACTATGTAATATAGTGGAACCTCGATAAGTCGAATCTGAAGGAGAAAAGACAAAATTCAACTTAGCGAGGTTCTAATTGTCGAGAGGCAAAATACGAAACTTTGATCTATAGAAGGTCAGAGCTGATTGACGCTTCTCTTCTAGAATAAAAATCCTGCATTTTCGCTTCATCAACATATGAAATGCTTAACTGCGTGCCGACCAAGGTAGCCGTGTGGTCTGAGGCGTTAGGTCAGCGTCTTTAAGGTCGCAGGTTTAAATTCCTCCAAGAGCATGATTGGTTGTGGATTTTAAAATGCATTGCAATCACGTAATCAAGACGGACCGAAGTCTAATAAGTTACTAAACTAGATCATATAAAAGAGTTTTATTTAACTGTATGCTGATAACGACATAACTGATACTCGGACAGCACTAGAACTGGTGGGAGCAGCTGATACCTCACCCCCATTGGATAAAACTACGAAAAAGGCAATGGGCGAAGTTTCGAGAAATTTGTCACTGGATTGCCGTTAGAGAGGGGGCTTGACTCAGATCGTTGAACTTAGTAAACATCTCACTTACAAAGTTTTACTTACTAAAGCTTCGACTTATAGAGGTATTTATTCCGTCCGTAACTTCGACTTGTAGAGGTTTTCTAGCAAAACGTTTTGAAATATACAGGTTGAACGCCACGTTCAGAAAACATCAAAAATCGAATTATCGAGGTTTTTTTTTTTACTTCACAAAATTTTACTTATTAAATTAACAAAAGGTGGAATAGGGAAGGGGAAGGATGATTAATAAAATTCGACATATCAAGGTTCCACTATATAGGAAACATTGGGAATTTTCGCAAACTCAGAAGAGAAACTCGTCTCTATTGAGTACAACAAGGGGCATTGCCTAATAGTTGAATGTAATATAAAATATAAACTAGGAGAAATGTTTAAATTATTCAATAAATATTTATATCAGCGTATAAAATACTAATGAGATTTAATATGCAAAATTTATTCTGAATATTAGTCTTTACTATTCCCTAGATCAAAATTCCAACAAAATTCAATTCGCTACACAAAATAGCAGATTTGTAGTAACTTTGAAACAGATAGATAATATATAGGTAATAGCGAACATAATTCAATATATCAGGAAAATAATTTTCTTTTATTATTTATTTTCAGGGATCTTAAGTCTGAATCAACATCTGGCTTAATTTTCAGAAGCAAAATGAAATAAATACATATTCCTGCGCTAAGAGTGACACACGTATCAGAAAAAAACCTTTCCCTTTTATTGTGACCTCCCAATTCAACGCTCATGTTTATAGTGTGACGTGATCTTTCATTAAATCTACCCTCAATGAGTACAATTCCCTTTCCTCATCTCCACCTTCTCGCTCAAATCTCACTACTTCACTTCATTGTGATGTTGAATATTAGTTATTGCAACGTAATGAACCAACGGAATCTCCCAGTTTCCTACCTGTCTGTTCAAAACTTCCATGATTCAGACGTCATTAAGTATACTATACAGTTAAGCAGTAAACTTTTGTGCAGCTACAACAATATTAATATAATCGTGACCCAAAACGTTACTTTAAACCCAGCTAATATTTACATTTTGTTTCAAAACTTTACACTCTACACAACTTGCTTTAAATTACAGGAAGAAAATGTAGAAATCTATAAATTAACTGGCGTTGTTAGCACCACAGTACCTAGTATAATGTTTACATCAAATCTTAAAGCACTTCAACATGTCGTTGAGATAAAACATAAAAATATACTCAAGAATTCAAAAGAAATGCATGTAATCATCATGATGAAGTCCTCGAAAAACCCCAAATTATTGTCACAGAAAATATTCAAATATATGTGGTCCAGAAAGATCTTGAACGTAATTCTTTTTCTTGCTACAAATGAGGACAGAAAATTCCTTGCAGCAACCTACAACCCTTTTAAGAAGATTATATCTGTAACAACTCTTACTTATAACGTAAGTAAGGACAGTACAAATCTTAGGGAACAGATTCGTTCAACTATAAGAAATTTAGATGGCCATACTATTGAAATTATAGGTGAAAATAATTTATTGCCATATTTGAAACTAGTACACACTGCAAATGACTCTTTTGTGTACCAAGGGAGATTTGGAAAAATATTTGAATGTATGAAACATTACATGAATTTTACTCCTTCGTTCTCAACCTCCGCACTACCAAGCGCTGGTATATTGCTTCCTAATGGTACTTGGACATATTACCTTGGAGATTTGATGATGCAAAAAGGTGACTTCGTAATGGCTGTTGTGACCTTTACAGATGAAAGAATAAGGGACTTCGATTTCCCACCACCCATTCTAATTAGTAATTATGTACTGCTAGTTCACAAGAGAAAACGTTTACCAGCATGGATGTCTCTGTTCCTTCCATTTTTACCTCAGACGTGGTTGATAATTTTCTTTGTATTTCTTGTGATGGAAATTGTAATTATGACTTTTGAATCAGTAAATAATAAGCCAATTTGTCCTATAAAAATATTTCTGGATCTACTTTCCATATTATTACAGATATCAGTACGTCAACTAAGAAACATTTCAAATAAATCATTCTTCTGTTTATGGGTGTATTTCTCTTTGATAATTTCTTCTCTATACCAGCAAACCATTTTATCATTTAGTGTGGTTCCAAGATTTTATCCGAAAATAAGAACATTTCAGGATGTTGTAAATACGGGATTAATCATCCTCGGACAAGAACTTGATTTTCATCAGATGGAAGGAAGTTCAAATCCTTATTTAAAAGCACTATACAAAAAGGCCCATGTTGTTTATGACGTAAGAAGTGCATTGAACGAGTTTAGGAAGAATGACCTTACAGGTGTTATAGGTACAAAAGATTTTTTATTATTTAACATTCATACAATGTTTTCAGGTGATACCAATGGTACTGATTATAACGTTGTTGAGGAACATATTGGAAATGTGATGTTCTCCTTCTGTGTGCGAAAGGATTTTCTTTTTCTTGCTAGAGTTAGTAATACGTGTATAATAGACAGAGCAACCGAAGCAGGATTAGTGTACAAGTGGGACGCAGACACAACACGTGAAAATACAAGAAGTTCATTCGTTGATTCTTGCACATCTAGCATAACAAATAGACTCAAGCTAGGTCATGTACAGTCCGTATTTCTTCTGCTTGTTTCTGGGTTAATAATCAGTACAATTGTCTTCTTATTGGAAATAGGACTCTGGAAAATGCATATTTGAAGTTATGAGAGATGTATAGAAAATAACGCGGCAGTGTAAAGTAACAACATCATGTTGAAAAGAAAACTTTCGATTTGTTTCATGTATATCGATACAAAATAAATTAATATATGTGATTTTTAGGTTAGAGGAAGTATGAATCTTAAGAGGCCATTACATAAACAATAAAAAGTACCAACATTATAATATACAGGTGGAATTAACAATCATAACACATTCATCGCCGCTGGTCTCAAATTTCTATAATATTTTATTAGCTATATAATCATTTAGTAGTGTTATAGAGATCAGTGTTAAAGGTGTAAAGTGTTCTGTATGTTTATCCAAGTTTATAAATATCTTCGCAACTTTTTCCCAAAGATTTACACAAATTGTTCGTCTGTGTAATTAATAAGTTTGCTAACATATCCGAGATTAGATTTTGAACTCAAATTACTGGTTAGTTGGGCTACATGCAAACACTAAATGAGATTGATCTTGAAACGCGTGGATCTCTCAGGTGATATGTGTACAAGTCATTATGGACAGTATTGATGATATATTCATATAAGCTGAGGTTTGCCTTTAATGTTCACTGACAAATATTGTTGCGTTGTGGCAATGACTGTTCTTGGATCTTTAGTGGTGTTAGTACTTATGTATAATAGTACTGTGAAAACGTTCACAAAATGTTTGCAATGCTCTCACTCAAATAAGAATAAAACTAATTGTTATATTACATACAATTGATATAGCCGGGTTTACCTTATCCTACCATGTGTGTCGATAGTTATCTCTGATAGGTTTGGATCGTTTATCAATTCTATTCAGAGTGATTACTTTCTTAATGTAACTTTCAAAGCATTTGGTTTCTGTACTTAAGAGTGTCGTAAGGCCTTTATTTGTGACATACAACGTTTTCGGCGAGTATTCTTTTGTGGAAAGCAATGGACTTGGAAATGATCAGAATTAAAATTGAATGTTTTTTTCTCCTTGTACGAGTGAGGTTAGTAAGAATGGAAGGCAAGAGATTGGTTGTAAAATATTCTGCTTTCCTCATTGCTTACCCAAAGTCAACGACAGTAATCACCACACCAGACTAGGTGTGTGTGTTGACTTTTATTCAGTTAATTTAGAAACAAAATGGTCATAAAAGTTTAGTAGTTATCTCAATCGTCATTCTGCACTATTTTCTACGATGAACTGCCCAAATCAAATTAATGACAAAAAAAAGGAATTTAGATACAAATGATTTTTCAGAGAGCTACAATTCATATGAAGAACTTCGTTGAAAGAATGTGTATAGAATCTAAAGGAATAATAAAATACCAAATGAATATTTCATTGTGAGCACTTCAGATAGTAAATAATTGGTCGCGAAGCAAGTAACTTGTGTTTTAGAAGAGACAGTTTATTTTGTGGTAATAAAAATTATCACTGTTCTAGTAGCAAAATGAAAAATAATGTATACAATTTGAGAATCGCTTTCAGATTAATTACTCAAATTTTAAATTAACATGCTTCCGGCTGTAAAAAATGGTGTAAAATTATGTGGACGGAAACCAGAGTTCAAAAGCTTCTTATGCATATATTTTATAAAGAGCTCATTGTTAATTCATTCTTCGCCATAATAATCTCGTTAGGTCAATTTGTTTATTGCCTCCAAATTTTCAATGTGGAAGGGAGCAAAAATGTATTGGTACAATATTCTAGTATACTGTTTGATGCACCTATATTGTACTAATATGTACAGAAATTTCCGGATATATTTAACTTGATATTGAGATGTTTAATTATATACATTACCAGATACTTTGATATTTATATACTCACAAGTAAATCTTCTGATAGGGCAGAAAAGAATTATAATTGTTTTCTTCCGTCGTGATTAGAATGTTAAAGTATGTGCGTATGCAAATTTTGTTCACTCGAGTGCAACTACTTTGGGAAATATGGATGTAAAAGTCAAATTCTGTCTGTGGTAAGTAATAACAAAAGTGTGGAAATATCCTTATATTCTTAAATTGCTGAAAGAAAATTGAAGTCAAATACAAAGTAATGGCTACTGTGTGGAACATTCTATTTGTTGGAAGGTATATTCTTCATGGCCGCCATCTTGATGTCCGCCATATTGAATTTCGATTGGTTTTCTTAAATGGGAAAGGGGTCGTATAATATGTCATTCTGGGCAAAACGTTTACGAGAAATTCCGTTTCTGAAGTCAATTATACCGTAAATGTTTGTTTGTAAATGCATCGGTATGTTTGCTTGTCAGATATTTTAACGAAATAGGAGTTACTTAAATGCATACCCATTCCAACGCTTAAATAATTTCTAGTCAGGTACTCAATAAAATCTTCAGTTCAATGCTTAACAATATTTACTTGTATATATTGTTTAAAGGTAAAACGGTCCATTTGTATTTTACGTATTATAATACTTCTCATGTCTCTAGCATAGAAATATTTAATTCTGATATTTAGCTGTGAACTATATTTTTGTGTCGTGATACTTAATGTTTTCCTTTGGCTGTTTCAATATCTCCTTGAACCACTTTTCGGATTGTTTGTTTCAGTTCAAAATATTTGAGAAGAGATCGCAAATATTACTCTATTGTTTAATTAAACAATATAGTTTTGTCCATGCACTATTGAATACATGCATTTTCATATTTGCATAATATTAATTCGAATTGTGTTTTAATACTTTTAGGCATATATGCATAATAATCCTTGCAACTGATAGTATGTTATTTGCAGGACAATAAATTGACACACTAAGGTAACATTCATTGAAATCACCATCATACCTTCAGATGTGTTGATTATTTCTGCCAGAGTCTGCTATGCTTGCGCAGTGCACTATTGTTTTGTCACTAGTCACCTGTAATGTTTACATCATGCAGCTTCTATCATAAAATATGCTGTCATTATTATACACTGCAAGTTCAAAAGTGATCTCATAAACATTATTTTTGGAAGTGTAAAGTGTACAAGTAAAACCTGCTATATGTTTAAATCAAAGCAGTAAGATTTGCTCAGAACGCTTTCCATGTATAGTTATAGTTTTGTTAATAAATGAAGTACGTACTACATTGTAGACGAATCTTTCTTCTTCTGATTTATCCAACATATTTTTAGCATTTCCTGTGTAGCTGGGAGTAATCCATTTTAGCCAAATGTCACTGATTTAGGTTGACATGTATAATGCTTTGATCACTTTATGGTCCATTTGAACAGAAATATATGACGATGCAACTGCTTTACCTTGTGACCTCTAAAGAGTCATTAAATATCAAGTTCGTGCTAGGTCAAAATTATCAGCTGAGTATTGACTTTTGCTTCATTAAGTTTCATTAGTGATTTTTCCTGTGTTTAAGTTTAGGCATTCCGTTCTTATAGTAATGCCTTGTCCTGTGCAGCAGTAACCTTAATAGTGACTTGCGACAACTTACGTTGTCAGCTTTCCTTCACAAATTATTGACTTTTTTGGCGCAGAAATAGTGTAACCCCAAAACACAAGTTATATATTTTCTTGTGATTTTTCAACATTCAAATTCATTTAAACAACAAATATTTATATGCCAATATATCATCCAAAGCACCTTTAATAATTTTGTGGACAATAATACTGCATTTAGCATGTACCTGTAACTAGAGGTTCCTTTTTTCCAAACAACTTCATAGTGTGGATTACACCATTTCTGCACCAAGCCCCTCAACTTATTTAGGAGTGACCCGCATGTCACAATTCCAGTTTAGGATAGATGATCCTTGTTGCATGTTAAGAGCAATGCAAGTTTCAATTTATTCTTGATAGTTAACTCTGTTTAAGACATTGTACTGTTTTTAAGACTACCTCACTGGTATTGAGTTATTTACTAGTGGCATGAATATAATGTGGCAATTTTCTGGTGTTGTAATCGACTTGTGTGAGTGAACATAAGATTATTAATGATTATTATAGTAGCAGGTTGTATAGTAAACAAACGCGACTTTTAAGTGTGGGTTTATTATAAGAGAGATTTGTTTTTCTTCATGCTGATGGGTTTATATTAGGATCATATGTCATCGGATTAACAAAGGCAAATGGGTTACGATTTACTATGTTTACCTAAGAGGAAGTTAGAGATTACGATAATGATGGCAGTAGACCACACGTTTCCAGAATTGTATTCGGAGAGCACTATAAAGCAAAAAAGCTTTTTATTCCTTTCACATCTGTTAAGGAGTCGTGTACAAGAGAGTCTGGAAGAATAGTGCCCTACCATTGGCAACACGTTGACTGTCACTAGAATTTGTTTTTGTTCGTGGAGGTCAAGGTGTTTTAATGCGAAATTCCAATAAAAATCCTTGAATATATAACATCGTTTCTAATTTAATAAACAAAACAATTATTGTTTTGTTTTCCCATTCTTACGTTTTAAGCAACTCTCGTGGCGCTGGAATAATTTTTTACACTGCACGCAACGTGAGTTGTATTTGACTCACGACATAATTATTGTGTTTGTTTTTTCTTGCGAATTGAGTGTCTTGTCATTCCATAATGAACTCTGAGTCATACCGTCTTAGGGTAGGCAATGGTATCACGGTACCGCATCCTATCGGCATCTTTGAATTTCGTTCAAAGAGACTCCAAGTAAACATTGAAGGCGAAACGCCTAATATATATGTACTCCACGTGATCTGTATATAAGTCACGATAAAAATAGTGAATAATTTTCTAAGAATTTAGTCTATTTCCATTCCACAATGGTCTAACAATCATATCCCTTAAGTAGGAGTAACAATATGATGTCACTGCACTTTATCGTTTCGATTTTGTTCAAAGAGCCGCCAGTTAAATATTCAAGGTGAAATGTGCTATAGTATTGCACTGATAAAACATCAACAAGTAAGATTTTCATCAGGAATTTGCCCAAAGAGCCGTACATAACGTAATATGTATGTTTACAGCGTTGCACCGTGATTTACATACGTACCACACGGCTCCCAAAGTAAAGAGTTGTGTGGGTTACATATGCTTCAGGCGGGTCCGAACTCAAAACTAGTGTGAGTTAAATTTAACTCACACAGCAGTCAACGTGCTGGCAAGTGCATCCCTATGAGCTTGCTCATTTTTGGGCTACATACAGTAAGTTTACACTGAGCTAGTACTCACATTATTTCTCCTCACAGATGTACATTCTTGATCATGAAGAAATGTAGCCTGTCAGTGGAGTGTTTATCAATGAATATTTCCTGTCACTTTGTTTCATTTGATGCAGTTCACTTCTATGTTTGTGCAGAGAGGTTGACTTGTACAATGGTGCCAGCTCTAGTAAAGACTTCGTGGGAGATTCGGTTGAGTTTTCCTTGTGATTTCCTGGCATCATACTACAAGATAATGCTATTTGTCTTTTTGAATACTTCATATACCATGTATATAATAGTCTGAGATCACCAATGACTCAAAAATACTTTTAATTCGTATGGTTATATGTGCTTATTCCATTCAAAGTGCCCCTGATTACTACTCCTCTGTAATTGAAACTACTGTGAGATTATGGGTAATAGTAGAACATAGACTTAACGTAAAATCTAGTTTTAAATTCTCTATGTTTGGTGTTATATATTTCTTGTTCTAACCATGTCTTCATATGCTCTTGTTCACCTTTTTTGGATTTAAACGTTTGAAGCGTAAAGTTGGAGCAAAACCAGGATAGCGGAGAAATTCAAATATGGCGCCCGGACGGTCATACCAGCTTCACATTTTCCTGTATAACTTTGGAACGACTGGAAATACGAAATTATTACCTGTTACCAAATTATTCAGCATGAACAGCACTGAAAAGAGAGACTTCGTTTGCTTCTTTACGTCCAAACGTTCATGAGTTGTGGAGGTAAAGGTGTTGAACGTAAAAGATGTCCTCAATTAAGTCCATATACACACAGAATCCTGTGTAAACACTAATAGGCAACTATACAAATATAAAACTGAAACATGTTTAATTAGGATACATGTGAAAATTGGTTCAAAATTTCATACAGTGATAACGTAAATGATTAACACTTAGTAGTAGTGTTGACCTACATTTGAAATTACACATTAAAATGGTCTTTGAATTTAACACGGTAACTCCAATGTTATTACAAAGGTATGATCAACATAGAAATATAATTAACGGTCCCGACACCGTTACTTGTACGGTAATATCCATGCACCCGTGTTGCCAGTGATTTTACTGTAAACATATTGAACTATATTTTGTAGCGTACATCAAGTAATTGTTTTTCTTCTTAAAGCTTTTAAAGAAGATGAAGTTTCTTTCATTTAATTTAAAATAATACACAACAAAGTTATCGAAAATAACATTTTAGTTTAAATAAATTTTACAGAGTATGCTTGCACCTTTCGACAGACAGAAAACAGATAGCTGTTAGATCCCCACAGTTAGTGGACTGAACATTAATACCAAACAACATTATTTTTCGATTCTCATTTCAGTGGAAACAAAAGAAAAGAGAACAGATAATTATTTTGGTATTTGAATGTATTACTGTTCCATTTCATTGCAAAGATGTGCTGTTGCTAAGTAACTCCAGTAGATAATACAAAACAGAATAAAGAAGAAAGGGAACAGAATCAAAGCACTGAGATCTAAGGGTAATGCTATGACTTCTTTCCTCAGCTTAAATGTTAATTTGATTTCATCATTACTTTCCATTGGGCATTCCTCGGGTTTCATAAAAGGATTTATAGCAACCACTGGCTTCTACAAAAGACAAAACAGAACAATTAATATTAAATAAATAAATATCTTACTGTTGACCTTATTAAGTATATCATCAGTCTAGCGAAATATTATTATATGTACTTTTAAGCACCAATAACTGCAAATAGCTGTACACAAAACAAATATGGAATGATAATATAAGAGTTATACAAGGTCTCTAAACTGACGTAATGGCGTATTTGTTGATATGGCAACACTGTAACCGAAACGTGTGCTAAGCTTGATATACACGGTAAAAAAACTGTTTCTTAAAACTGAGAGAAAGTTATTATCTGGGTCACTCAATGTCAAAATGACCAAATAAAAGAAATGGGTTGCCACTACTTTTTTGATTCTGATGAAGCTTGGCAGTGTGATTAGGCCGAATAAGAAACTGAGATTCCCCAAAGATTAAATTTTTAAATTGTATAGTTTCGGTTTAACATGGGGTTCAAAATTAAGGTGTTAGCGGCCATCTCGGATGATTTGCTACTCAGCCTCAAGACCGAAAATTAATATCTCCGTAAATATTAGAGGTAGGAGGTTGAATCAGGTGTCAAATTAAAGCTGTTGTAATGGCCTTTCTAAATATGTAATTTGTTGCAGCCTCATTTGCACAGAATGGTGAAAAAAATGCAAAACCGTGCAAAATGTGTGCAAACTTTTTTGATAAATTTGACCCCCAGTTCCTAATTTGGGGTCGTACGCAGCAAAATGAGCGTTGGTATATTACTTGATAACTTTGTTGCCGATGATAAGAAAAAATAAAAATGTGTATTTGCTTCTAAGGTAGTGTAAACACTGGTCAAAATTGCAACTGTAATTTCGGTAAATCCATGTGAAATCGTCCAGCTTGGTTGCTTGAGCCCTTTCAATTTTTTTTATATATTTATCTATTTTATATATTTATCCCTTGTATAAGAATAGTTCAAAACGTATATTATATTATTTTTAACCCAACTAATTAATTAATGGCAGCCACTTTTGTATTGCAGCGTATGCCACTAAATGTGCTTGCAGACGTTTACGGAAAATGTAATATCTCCGGACTCGTTTATCATAGAACATTCAAACAAAAACCATTGTTTTCCTTAAAGTTTGCTTGACAATTTTAATCCTCAGCATGATAGCTTAAAACGTACTCTAACTGGTCAAAATAGTATCCAAATATGATTGTTCGAAATTGAAACAATTGCAGTTTTCAGGGTGCTTTTTCGCACGGAAGGAGTTGAATGTCAAAGTTGATTTTCTGTACACTATTACATATCAAAGTATATTGAACTTATACAAAATATGAAGACATATTATCTTCCTTATTATGCACCCTTCCATTTCCATAAAATAGGAATTTTTGGATTTTCAAAAAAATGTATATAAAATTAAGGAAGCAAATATCAGTCTTCGTACACGTGACCCATCTGTGAACTGAGAAACACATTCCTTAGAAATGGTATTGCATCATTCTCATTTAATTTAATATGAGAGCATGCCGATTTGGAAATGAGATCAGTAATCTTATTTCCAAGCTGGAATGTTCTCATTTTCTATTAAATGAGAATGCTATAATCTCATTTCTAAAAAAATATTGTTGCTCGGTGCATAGATAAGAATTTGTTCTCAATTTTACGGAACCGTTTTCACTGTTTCACTAACTCAAGTTTTATCTGTTACATGTTATATCCGGTTGATTTTGTCGAAGCAGTGGAAGTCCTGTCTAAACAATTAGTAAGATTAATTACAGAGAATTAGCTAGCCGGTGCTCGAAGCTGGAAATGATGAGTATTATTTTTAGTTTAGAAATTAAATTACTTGTCTAATGAACGAAAGTTAATTGAAAAATCAGAAAAATCTGCAGTTAAATCATGTTTTGGTTACAAATAACAAGTTGATGTACACTCTAGAGAATGGACAGCATAAAGGATCCCAGGGTTAAGGTAAAACTGTTGTAGAAAATTTAAACAAAGGAAAATTCCCACACGTCATAGGCGCCAACGCTCAGAAAACATTGGGGAAATAACATTTTTAGATTTATGGACAATGAGAGGCGAGCATGATGATCTCGTCTTGTGCCAGAGGGATGACCTCCCTCGACGAGCATACTTACGTGGACGAAAAGAGAAGGTTTGTTATCCAGTTAGCCGCTGGATAAAACGTTATCGATGTGGCCAGTAAGAGGATTTGAACCTGAGTGCGTCCTTAATGCCAATCTGATGTCAGAGACGGTAATGAGTAGCAACAGGAGAAGTAATCAACTAAATGTTGACCTTCTAAACGTACACGAGGCGTCTTGCAGTCAAAATTCCCTTACGTTCCTTTACGAGTTGATACATATGGATTATATTTTTATATCTCAAATAAAACGAACTTTACAGGCGAGGAAGGGAAAGATTTACTACATTACTATTCGTCCATAAACTAACTAACTCTATGGCTTATGGAACTCGCAAGTTCATCGCCGCAGTAACAAACGTTTGCCATTGGAATCTATCCTGGGCAATATCAAGCCAGTTTCCATCACGAACACCTATTTCTCGAAGATCTCTTCTAATATTGTCCTCCCAACGACGTCTCGGTCTTCCCGATGGCCTCCTTCCATCCGGCCTTCCAACCAGGATAGAATATAATCTGCGTTTTTCCCCCATCCGAGCTACATGGCCTGCTCACCTTAGTCGTCGCGATTTCATTATTTTTATATCTGGTGAATCGTACAGTCCGTGGAGTTCTTCATTATGCAGTCTCCTCCATTCTCCAGTTATTTCGTCGCGTTTCGGCCCGTATATCTTTCTCAAAACCTTATTTTCAAACACACGTAATTTATGTTCATCTGCTAGGGACGGACTCTAACTTTCGCAACCGTAAAGTATTACCGGCAGAATAACCGTTCTGTATATTTTCAGTTTCAATTTCATAGATATTAATCGTGATGTTAGAAGCTTTTGGACTGAATAGAAACATGCGTTGCCTGATACTAAGCGACTTTTTATTTCTTCCGTGGCCTCATTTTTGCTTGTTACGTATGCTCCCAAGTATTTAAATTTGTTTACTTTCTCTATGACCTCATCCCTAATTCTTATGTTTTTATTTCCTTCATTCCTTTCCTTCGGCTTGTTATCATGTATTTTGTTTTATCTACGTTTACCTGTAGACCTATCTAATCGCACGATTCTACTAAGACATCGGTGTTGCTGTGTAGTGCATCTATATCGTCCCCTATTAAATCTACATCATCCGCGTATACAAACAGTTGATTCAAACCATTCAATGATAGTCCCTTTTTGTCCCCTTGAATTTTTAAAATCGCATATTCTAACGCAGTTAAACAATAGTGGGGACAAGGCATCGCCTTGTTTCAATCCGTTACAAACCTTGAAACTATCTGACATTATTACCTATCCGTACTCTGCTTATGGGGTCGCTGAGACACATCTTCGGAATTCCAATTTTTTCGGAATTCCAAATCGTACCAGGATGCTGCATAACTTTTCCCTTTTGATAGAATCATATGCTTTCTTAAAATCAATGAATAACTGATGAACCGTCCCATTGTATTCCCATTTCTTCTCCAAATTTTGTTCCAAGGCAAAAATCTGGTCCAACGTGGATCTATTCTTTTTAAATCCACATTGGTGAACTCCAATTATTTCATCTACGTATACACTTAGGCGTGTTAACAGAATATTACTTAATACCTTGTAACAGCTTGGAAGTAACGAAATTCCGCGGTAATTATTACAGTCCGATTTATCACCTTTTTGTAAATCGGAACTATCATTGAGGTTTTCCATTCGTTTTAGAGTTCCTCCTTTCTCCATATAGCACTTATCAATTTATGTAGTTCCTTGATTAGTGCCGTTCCTCCTGCTTTAATTAATTCGGGTGGAATATTGTCTATTCCTGGTGATTTGAAGTTTTTCAATTTCTTTACCGACATTTCGATCTCGATCTCGCTAGGTTCGGGAATCGACGGTTCTGCGGTATGGATTTCAAATTCCTCTGTTTGTACCCCGTTGTGTACATTAAAAAGTTTGTCGAAATAACTTTTCCACACATCGACAATTTTAGTCGGATCCGCCTGAAGATCTCCACGTTCATTTCTAATCATTCCTAACCTCGGCTAGCAACCTTTTCTTAACGAGTTTACCCCTTTGTATAGATCTCGTATGTTATTTGTCTTCCCGTTTTCCTCAATCTCCTGAATCTTCTGCGCAAGATATTCTCGCTTTTTGTTTCTGAACCCTAGTGTGGCGTTTCGTTTCGCGTTACTGTAGTGGTTGGTATTTGCTTCGCTTTTATTACTTAGCCATCGTTGCCTTGCTTGTTTTCGTTCCTCATGAAGTTTAAGGCATTCTTCATCAAACCAAGGTTTGTTTTTCTGTTGTTTCTTCTCACCTACGCGTTCCTTCGCTGCGCTCTTAATTGTTTCACTTACTGCCTCCCACATCTTACTGACATCAATTTCATTATTATCATCATCATTATTATTATTACTCGAGTCGGCTAAGATAAAAACTATTCGTCCATAGTTTTTAAAAACTGAATAGCATTTGGATGATAGTAAACTTGTTGAGAACTGCTTTAATACGTTATAGTGACATGTTCCGGTAACTGTCAGTTTGACAGATATTGTCATCTTGTCCATGGAGAAACGATAATTATGCACGACATTTTGTGAAACTTTTTTTTGCTGGAGGTACGACAAAGTGCTGACAAAAATGGTCATCAATTGTTAAATTTAATGCTGTAAACCCAGCACAGGTTTGAAACTTTAATAGTAAAGGCAGTTTAGAGAGAGAACAAATCTGGATTAAGGATGGGATACCAACTCATGCCCTCTAGCTTTCCGAGCCAGTGATTTTTCTTTTCTGTAAGTATGTCTTTACTATAAAAGGAAATAACCAAACTTTTTGAAATCTATAAAATTTGGAGACGGTGTATATTAAATAAGTTATATTTTAAAGATATTCTTTTTAAAGGTGATATTTATTCCTGACTTTGACAATAATATAATGAATAACAGCTTTAGACCTTCAAATTTTATGATAGAAAGATCCTTCCACATCTGGCATGTATTTCAAGATGTCTTTTTCCTCTTTTCTGTTGATAATGGATCTGCTTTCGGGCATAGTTTCACTACTTATGAATATTTTCTCAATTAAAATTTAACTGAATTCCTTTTTTTGGTCTTTAGACGTCATTAGCACATACTGGGATAGGGTGGGTGAAAGAATGTGGAAAGGTAGTCGACCGAGACCTAGGTTTGAAAGCACCATCCGAGGATTTCCCTGGTGTGGCTGAGGTGAAACCCTGGAAATTCTTATTCAGGATAGACAACTGGCCCTGGGCGAGAACGTGGGACCTACGAATAATAAGACAATGCTCTACCATTGAGCCACGGCCGCTTTGTATTTCAGAAACAAAATAGTGGTTTATAACTTGTGGAGAAGCAATAAGCAATTATAATTTATATTCAGAATAATTACCATAATGTATTTAGTTATTTGTTATTAAAAGTGCCTAATCTCTACAAATAGCCTCAGAGCTGAAACTTTGTCACTTTTGAAGACCCGATTGATCCACTCTAAATCTAAATCAGATCACCAGTGTCCTTGGATTTACCACATCCAGTACACACTAAATTCAAAGAGTAAAGCATTTCATCTTTTGAGAGTGAAAGAGTACATTGTGTATCTTTATTAAAAATAAGTTTAAAACATTTTGTAAAACTGAGGACAATAAAAATACACAATGTATAGTTGAACCATTGAGAGGGCTAAATGTTGGGGTGGCTCAATAGGATTCGGCGCTATACCCCCAGGTTTCTGCGTTTATCCCTTCCTTACTTTTGCATTATTTCCACCCAGATTCATGTCCTTCAACATCATCTTTCTTTCTATAATCAACTACGTGTCAAGGGCTTCCATTTTTCGCCATAGAAAAGTTATGAGAAATTTTCATGCACTTGCTGATCCAAATTAACTATTGCAGGCGACGTCGCATGATAGAAAACTGTCATCAAAGTAAGCATTGTCATGGTAAACATGAGTCAAGAAAGACTTCGCGTTCAAGAAAATTGATCTCGGATCATGAACAAAAATATGAAAGATTTGGAGAATCAAAATAACTATTTATATCAAGCTTTACCTTCTCTTAAAGTATTCATTTAGAACCAGAAAATTATTCTATCGGTTAAATTGCATCAATTTTGCAAAAGCAGGAAACATATTTTGAATTTCCAAAACCATACTTTTTGGCAATAATGGAACACAGCAATTCAAAATGAAGAAATAATCTGTTTTCTTCAATGATTTTAGCGCATTGCGAGTAACATTAAAGATACACATTAAATCAACATAAATAAATTACGGTTGTATTAAGCTTAATTTAGCCATAATTTCAAGATATAAGGTAGGGGGCCCGAATATGGCCCAGCTTAAGTTTGGTGATGTTTTTCCTACGAAAAAGTATTTATTCGTGCCAATCGTCTAAACCATCAAGTTAGGAGACTATCTGCTCAAATGAAAAACAAAAAATTGCTTCCTAGAAATGACGTATAACAATGTAATAAATCGAAAACTAAAATGTTGGCAGTGGGCCATATTAGGAACATGGTGTTCCGAATATGGCTTGCTATAGGAAACAGGAGCGTTTGGAAAAAATGATGTGCAACCTTTCTGTAATACTCATATATGCTACATACTGAGAGATATACATTTCAAGCATATACGTATAATTTATATGACACTGAAAAAACAAGAAATTGTATTAATACAAAATACCAAAATTTGTGAAAAACAAGTGAACATACATGAAGACGAAATATGAATAAATAAGAACAAGTGTAACACAAACGAAGAAGTTTAGGCGTCACGTCTCACATGAGGGACAAAGAAATGGTCCGTGATCTTTAGCGGTGACTCTACCACATTTTTCATGAACGTATTTCCGCTAAGACACGCAAAGAGCATGTCTGCAACCCTGTCTGCCTGACAAAGGTAATAAAACCAAGATGCGCAAGACTTGGAGCAACTCAGTGTCGGTTCTTCAGGACTATTAGAAGCAGTTGCAGAAATTCTGACCGTTTCAAACGTGATGACACTTGCTTTGTTTTGGTTTTAAGCTTCTTATTCTTTGTATTGGAATTGATAACTTCCTTATTACCTGGCATAATCTTCGTTTTAATTACTAAATATTATGATGATGAGTGTTAAGTACAAACAATTCAAACACCCAATGCTTTCATTTTAAACAGTTATGCGTTATGCCCAATATGACGGTGGGCCATATTGCGCACTATTAACCTCTTTACTTTTTCTGGCGCCTGCTCGTTACACAATGCAATGCATTGCGTCACACACATTTTACGATCACGTATGCCCGCACAGCTACATTATCCATGCATTATGCTGATTAGGTTTTCAACTATAGATACTGAAACGACACATTACTTACTATGCTCAAATAACAGCAACCAAATTTTTTGCTCAATATTCCACTTCAACTGGAGCTGATGCCGCTCACGCTAATCGCAAACAAATGAGTCACGGGAAAATGCTTTCTTTTGTCATGAGGATATAATTTATTGTGAGATCTAGTAGCAACAACGGATAGCTGCAGAGATCTGAGGGGTGGGGCATATTGGGGACCCGATCCATAATCGGTACACTTACCTTACACAGAACGCAATGTTGACAAGGCATGAACATACCATAAGTTAAAACCAGAGGTGTTCATTTCTTGTTAAAACGGTATTCTGTGTTCACTGTACATCTTATCACGACATAGGAGCAAAGCTTATATGTTAACACAATACTATAATTCTAATGTAAATGTAGCCAAATTTTAATTTTGAGTGTTGATTTTTCATTTTAAGAAGAGGTGAGGTTCTCGACCTGTGCTTAAAATAGACTTCTTTGATTCCTCTTGCGATAGCCTTTTTCTGGGAGAACGTTTGTAGCCCGTTTTAATATCATGTATTTATAAGCCATACTGTGAAAAATTTCTGACGCATTCCTAGAGAAAGCTAGCCAACTATAACTGCCTGGAAATTTCCTGTAACTAGGCTAATAAAAATCATTCACTTTTGCAGGCTTCAGGAAAAGAAGACGCCTCAAGCAGGATTTGAACACGAGCTCTTTAGTTAGAATTCAAAAGTGTTAGGTGACTGGACTAAAGCGCCACTGACGGAATCAGTACATCAAAACCGTATAAAATACGTTGCCCGAACCCCGAAACCATAAACAAAGTTACTCCCACGGCTTACGACGTGTTCTAATAACATTTTCTATTGTCAAGTAGAGATCACAATCCCCATTCACTGAGAATATTTTCCATTTCTTTAAAATACGTGATTAAAATGGCGGCAGCAAACTCTGGATCAGAATTGCATGTTTGATAACGATAAGAAACCGCATGTGTGAAAATCACGTTGGAAAGGGGAAATGAGAACCTCCAACCAAAAAGAATAAATTCTTCGGTGATTTTGTGCAACACTTTTCAAACACATCAGGAACATTGGAAATACTGACATATATGTGAAACTTTACTAGATACATCACACAAACATCTCCAAAAATATTGTCAGAGGAGACAGCCAGGTATGATCTAATCTTATTACAAAACACTCTTCCTAAGATAGGGATGTAACAGTTAGATATATTGTTAGAAAGAGAGAAAGATCAAACCAGTTTACCTCCTACGTGCTGTTCCGAAGTTCGGAACTGCAACTAAAAAACTACAGGAATAGATATGTACCAACAGAAATTATAACGTCTTAGAGTATAAAATTTAATAAAAAATTTAGAAGGCTTACTTGTATTCCAGCTATTGGACTTCTTGAGTGGTTATTCCACAATCGTGATGAACTTAAGCTAATATTTAGTTTTTCTGGATTAATTTTATCTTTTTTCCACGATTTTCTGTGTCGTGTAATTAAAAGTATTACAGCATATTCCAGGAGACCAGCTACCACAAAGAATACACAAGAAAGTACCCACAATTCATCACTCTTCAAATTTAATGCAGGAGGGGATGATGATCTGTAATAAAAAGAAAAACGAAATCAAATTCCTAGAATAATGGAAAGGAATGTATATTTAAGAAGACAAAAGGAATTTGTTTCTATTTTTCCATTATTTCATTTTGTTTTACTTCAGAGCGACGTAATATAATTTGATTCTAAAAAATACACTGATTTTACACTATTAATGTATAGTACGAAATTTCTTGTTTTTGTGCTTATGTAGGTTAAGTAATGTATACGAAAAGTGTTAGAGCTTTCGACGTTTCGTGTGCATTTAGGTTCTCAACTTTTCAACAGTTTTGTGCAAAATAAGTTCAAAATATATTGTCACAAAACTCACAAGTAAACCTTGCTTTTGGCCTGCGTCGGCCCGACAATTTCCCGCCTAAACCCCGACCATTTCCCGACAGTCACAGTCAGGCGCCAGGCGTTTGCCGCCGTGGTATAAGAAACGTGTTTAATTTGTCAAAACAAAGCATGAATGCTGTCAATTGGTATACATGCAGTTAGTTTCATTTTACCCATTGCTCTCATCATGATTTACGGTGTTAATTTTCCAACAGTAAATAATCCCAGTGTGGGGTTCGAACATAGGAATGTTCTGCACTTCTCGTTGGTAGCTCGTCGTCTTACTCACTCATCCATGGATCTATGTTGTGAGATTGCTGTTCTTTTACGGTATCTGTATTAACAGGCAGTCTAGAATGGAGTCCACCATTCTACGCGTTGTCCACCATCATGTACGAATAAAAATAAAGAGTACTTTTCTTTTTTCTTTCTTATGTGCACTTTTTCTTCTTTAACACCTTGATCATCGCTGCACTATTAAATTTGTATTTCTCAATAAGTGTAATATGTCGCCTTAGAAAACACACATAAAGCGAAATCTATGTCATAGATTAACGAAATTAAATGTTCGTTGAATATAGTTTAGAATTCAATGTTTTTAACATGCAAACGAGAACATGAAATATGTAGTTAATGTCCCTATATTTTCTTGCTTTGTATTTTTTTTTATATTTTTTACTACAGATTTCTGTAAAAAAAAAAAAGACTGAAATTAAGCGATAAATATGTTTTAATGTAATAAGCATATTTTAGTATTAGAGAGTTACAGACCTCGGCCAGAATTCGGCCCATACAAATGCTGCCGCCCACATTTCAACCGTCCGTGTAGAGTCGGGTTCAAAACAAGTGCCGAGTGAAACCCGACGATCCTAACTGACATTTGCAATTGATTTTTTAATCTCTATAGTGAAGAAATTAATGACTATTGTAGATGGATCGTGAGTATCACTGGTTTTAATTGCAATTGTTTTCTGCTGACTGTCTCAGATAGTTGGTGGCCCGCCTTCTTCTCGACTATTCTACTCATTATATGACCAGAGTGAGACTGGTCAAAGATTCACTCAAATCTTATTCGAATGGAGTGCAGAAGGCTTGTATAACGTACATTGATAAGTTGCAACACGCGATCAATGTTTGAGTTCATTGTGAATTGGCTAATATTAGCCATTTTAGATTATACGTCGGTAGAAATCCAATAGATCCATTATTAACACAATGGAAGATCTCTGAGGATGACTTGCATTCAAGTAATAGTGATGTATGGGAGCATGCATTCAGAAACATGGATAAAGCTTGGGCGACTCGTAAGGAGGTTTACAATCGCAAACGAGTTCCTGTTTTATATCCAGGTTGGGGATCAGTTTCTTGTCAAGTCACAAATACGCTCTTCACCGAAGGATCAGATTTCACCTGAGCCTCAAATGCTTAAAGGCGTTAAAATAAATTCAAATATTACTTATATCCCTTTTCATCTGGACTCCTCAACAGAAACAGTGGACAAAATTCCACTCATTTAAGGGGGCGCTTTGACTCAATTGGTAGAACGCTCACCTCTAGCGCTAGGGATCGTCGGTCCGATCGTGCTCATACCGTATGGGCTTTGTAGTGGCCAAACACAGTGTGTGTGGGTTTTCTCGGGGTTGTCCCGTTTCCTCCCACTTTATTAATTCCACCAATTCATTCCTTCATCATCCATGCGGCCTGAGCCTAAGTTGCCTAAAAACCTTAAAAGCTGAATTCACTTTCAATTCCACTCATTTTACGTGTAAAATGGACGCCATTAAAATATAAAAGAACACTTATTTTATGGTGCAGTTTTGTACATTTCCTCTTCTGGTTACCATATTTTCATCTCATTTGTACAGGTTGTTTTAAAGGGTTGTTGTATACTGAGAATTCGGTATCGTCAGTGCAATGTTGTTTCGCTAATTATTTACAGATCGTGTTACCTCCAGATTCTGGTAAGTAGCCTCCGGTGTCTTCAGACATTGCAACTATAGAATCACTTGAAAAAACCGTAGGGAAAATTACAACAATAGATAATGTAAATTAACTCAATGTTCTTGCAGTAGTGAACCACGCCTGTTATTTCTTAATATTTAATTCCATTCATTCCTCTGGGATTTACTGTGTTCAGTTCTATCATCCAGAAGGGTAATTATTAAGTTCTGTTTCGAATTAAATCTTCTTTAATTTTATTCTGATGAGCTGTATTTTACAAACCTCTTTCATATAGTTACGAGAAATATAAATTTTAAATACTTGGCTCTGTATATTTTAAATTATATAATCTACATGCATATCTCTTTCATGTTTCTTTGTAAATATTAACATGACAAAACAAGCATACGAGGAGCGTTACTTGCGTACTAAGCCTAACACATTTGTAATTGAAATGAATTACCTAATTTTCTACGCAGCTTACCTTGACTTCAACGAACTTAGCACTTCGAGAAGTTAGGCATCGGACTCCATCAGCGAAAACTGTATTGTGACAGCCTTCAAACCATGTTCAAGTCATCACAGTCGCTCTAATATGAACCACGCATATACTGCTTCAACTTTTGACAGAGAACAAAAATAAAAATGTCGCTGGGTGCCAGGTCAGGTGAACACGATGTGTGTTCGTAAAGCTCATATCTGCGTTGCTGAATACCAGTGTCGATAACTTTACATCTCTTGAAGTCCTTTTAATGTTATCTTTTTCCAGATCACGGCCCTTTTTCGTTCCACTTTCTGTTTCCTCTTCGCTCCGCCTTTCATTCCCATTCGCTTATTCCATTGGTTCTTCCAGTATGTTCTTCCACTTCGCTCCGCCCCTCCCTCTTTCACTTTCCCAATTAGTTCTTCTGATATGTCCTTCAAGTTTGCTCCGCCTACCATGACCTTTCACTTTTCCCCATTGGTTCCTCCGCTATGCATTTCATATTTGAATTCTGATCCGCTTCCCTTTTTCTTTGTATTTTTCTCATCTTCTAATATTTTCTGCATTTTTTCCCATTCCTTAATTACGCTTACTTGTAGTTCATAATTCTAGTCTCCATTTTCTTTATCTTCATTGTCTCTTTCCATTTTATTTGCAATATTCGGCTTTATTCTTAGAGAATTACTATTTTTTTCCCTTTGGGATTTTCTGCTACGTTTATGAATAATATTTCTACACTGAAATTTCTTTCCCTTTTTATTCTTTCATTCCTCTTAATGTCGTTCCATTGTTCGTCCTTCAGTTTCTTCCTAGTTTCTCCTATATTGTATTTAATTTTATATTTATACATTTTTCTCCTCTTTTCTTTTTCAATTTCTTTCTTCTCATGTCCAGATCACAAGACTTCAGCAGATGTGCGTAAAAGCCTCAATATGATATTGATTCCTTGTAAGCACAAACAATTCTTAAATATATACTACCTTACAGATGGTTCTATACAAAGATTGAACAAAAGTTCTAACAACATACTCTACAAGATTTATGATTCCACCTTAACGTATACTTTACTGTGCATGCGTTACATGGTATTGTTTAATACTACAAAAAATGCTAACCTGACAGCTTCAAGCATAGTGACAAGAGACAAGAGAGTAGTGACCAGAAGAACCACCCTTCCTGGCACAAGGTTCGGAGGTACAAGAAAACTTGCCCAGGAGATGATAACAAGCAAACAGCTTGGCAAATATGTATTCATTAGGTGACTCATCAGTTTCCGTTCCAAAGAGAATCGAAGTCGGACAGCAGAATAAGATGCTAAAAAGCAGAAGGAGAGAGGATTTTAATAGATTAATAAGAATATACATAAGGAACAGCAAGGAAAATGTATCATCTTGATGATTTCGAAATGAACTGTAGAAAAATCCCGTAACATGTTAATTTCGATTTCAAATCAGATAAACTTAGCCATAATGCCTTATTCTCTACGATCTAGTGCCAAAATATTCAACTATTGTAAACGGTAACATGAATTAATTGAAATATATTTTCATTCTAGACATGAAAACATTATTGTTTTGAAATGTCAATAAAATTACCTTACGAGAAATTAATTCAAATCTTTTGTTTATTTTATAAACTAAATACCGATAAAACTTTATGACTACCATCCATCACTCATTAACGCCGTTAAACAAGATTCTTTGATGCATTGTTGTGATAAGTTTAAGTGTGTTAACAATATTATCTGTGGTTTAGTGGCAAAACGTTTATTTATTTTTTATTCTGCTTACAAGAACGATAGTATTTCATAATTTCTATAATTCATTTTCAGACAAATTAACCAAGAAACTGTTACATATTTTACACCGAAAATTTGCTATCAGGGTAGTAATTTATCTTATTTAGATAACGTTAGATGTATAACACAGAAAGCTTAAGTCACCAAAAGTAATGATTGTAGAATTCGTTTCCATTGTACCGGTATGGTGGATGGTAGGAGACATTTATAACGTTTAACAGGGTAAATTATTACTGTACATGTAAATTTACGGTTAAGAGTAATGAGGAATTTCAATCATTATTTCTCGTAAAGAATGGACTGAAATTCTAAAATACTTCTCTTTTTCTTTGTAAATCTAGTCGAAGCAGCTAACAAATGATATCTCACTTGATATATATTATGTTACTGTGTACAACAATTAAAGATTTCTCCCACTAGGCAGCAGACAATGGGCAGCCCGCATAAGTTCATTATAATAATTCTTCAAGCATACCCATCCTACTGCATGATGGGTTGGAAAAAAGGTAGTCATATCGTTGGAATAACGTATAATATTTCTCTTCACTGACAAATGGTCAGCTTACAAAATGTAATAGTTACAATAACAATTTCTTGCAAATTATGCATTGAAATTACTAAACAATAACTCTTGAGTAAAAGGACCTTAGAAATGGCATGTTATTTAACTCTTCTTGCCTCTAAACATTAAAGTTTGCTTGTAGATCTCACAGAATGGGGCACCATGTTTAAATATATCACAATGATTCGTGGATATCGAAAGACAATATTACGTGTTCCGGAAATGTTTCAAGCAAATCATGATGGTATGAAATACATAGAGTAGGAAATTTTGGTTGTCACACCCGGTGTTTTACGTATTTAAGAATATTTTCACACGAGAAATGTATCAGCCAGTATCATATATCCGGATGCTATTGTATGAGCCATCTTCATAGAAATTGGCATGGGAAAAGCCCACAATCCATCCTTGCCTTCAATTCAGCTCTTGGATATAGCTTGCTTGTTATCTAATTACTAATAGCAACGAGTCTGTAAGATAAGGATTCTGTCAGGATATACAGTTTGGTGGTGTAAAGCTAAAATGGTAATTTGTTTACAGGATTTAGATATAGCTTTGCAGTGTTTTTTTATCGATTTTAAACTGCAAAATCTTTAATCTTGGATTCTAATCGAGACTTTAAGGGGTGACACTCCGATTACAGGGTCTCGACCCCTGGTATAAGTCGAGTGACTTCATCCTATTGATATGGTAACCCCTGACCAAACGAAAAGTGTAGGTATGTTTTGGTAGCATTAGTAATAACAATCTTGAGTAATAAATATAATATAATATTGGTAATAATACGAAACATTGATAGGCGGCAGTTTAAGAATTTAAGAAGTTGTGCCGCGGTACCTCTGGTTGGTGGGGTCCTCAGTTCGATCCCTCCTCATGCCATGGTGTGCTTTGTGGTGGACAAACACCGTGTATGAGGATTTTCTTGGCGTTCTCCCGTTTCTTCCCACCTTCTTAATTTCAACAAATCATCTTATCATCATCCATCCGGCCTGAGCCAAACTTCCCTAAAGATCTTAAAAATTAAATTCAAATTCAAATTCTCATAATCAACCATTCTAACTAAGCCAAAAAGCCTTAAATAGAATTCAGACCCAAAGTATTGTAGTAAATAAGATTAAAAGGACTGGCTCATATTCAGTATTGTGTTTACCAGGTATTACACAGATAAAGAGGAACCATACGATTCGTTCAATGCGTTCTCTGCCTCCTCTGAAGGGGACTCTAGTCGCTCCCAAACTATTCTGAAGAATTTGAAGAACATTAGTTTCGTACTTATTTGTGATCCGTAAAACTTCCACCTTTCTTAAGCAGTGTTGGAACGAATTTCTGGCAGTGGTTCCTTCATCTATTTCGCGTACTCAGTAGGCGGATCGCGGGCCACATTCGGTCCGAATGGATGTTTCTGTTCACCAGACGTGAAACCAATTACACTTGAGAACATCAATAAAAGGAACCAATAACAGATTGAATAAATTGATAGTTTTTTTCTTTTAGATTTCCCGCTTTACTGGGGATGGTATTGGTAGTTCATGCTGTCGCCACGAAGCGCGCTTTGAGCATATATAATTTAAGATCCGTTAGGTGGCAATACCATCCGTCGGCAAAATATCAACATTACATAACCCTATTACGATGGTCTCCTTACACGGCGTGCTGGTGTGTCCATAGTGCTGACATTTAAAGCACCAGAACGTACTGGATATCGAAAATAGTAGTTTCTCTGGATCTTGTTTTTTAAAAAACATACATATATAGATAGATTATTTGTAACGGTCAATAATACATGGTCCCCGCCAACTTCATATATGAAGTCCCCGCTGCTACTTTCTCCATCCCTCCTCGGGAAGATTCCTCACCAAGGGACGTTATCCCTCATACATGTAGCAGAATTGGACAATAGCAACATGTACAGCCAATATATTGACAATTATAATTACGATAAACTACCCACGCATACTTGTTTACTAAAATGTTTCGGCTCAGAAACGTATACATCAAAATGTCTCCATATTTGAACAAATAATAGGAAAACGTATCAAGATCTGACACACTTCACTGCATATGGTAAACATTGTTTGTATTATATTTTCTTATATCGATTTATACTGTAATGATTGTTCTCAGACTCCATGTATATGCACTTGAACCGGAAAATATGTGAAAAAGAAACCATAATAACGCATACGACCTAAATATGTTAAATAAACTCATCATGACATCCTCAAGGCAATAAATATATACGCCACTGAAGTTTTATCGTATTCTGCTACTGACCATCGATCTTCTTCAAACTATGAACGCATGTGATGTATCAAGCAAAAGATAGCTGTCTCATTAATTCACTTGTTGACGTTTAAAAGGCACGGATTTGTGACATGCAAATAAAGTCTTTGGTTTTGCAGCATTTTATGACACAACCGATCGACACACATAAAAATACTTCCATTTAACACACACCTTGGTCCCATTGGACATGTTTGTCTCTTTCTTAGAATAAAACATTGGAAGCGAATGTGGATGATTCTAATTGATATAACTAGGGAAAGCATACAAAACATTGATGAGTCCAGAAGCCAAGGGGTACAAGTGACATTGAGAGTAGAAAAGGTTCGAGGCAATCTTTTATATATATATCCAGAAATATGTGTGACACAAAGCAGTCATGTTTTCAACAAAGAAACTTTGAACCTTAATGTGTCCATGTAGAAAATATGATAATTTTGTGTCATACATATTTCTGGATATACCTAAAAGATTACTTCTAAATTATTTTCGTTGTCAATATCACTTAACACTTTGCTCCCGGAGGGGACATATATTTTCTTGGGAATAGAACCAAAACATTACACATGCCACGCAAAAAGAAAAAAAATCATTTTAAAATAATATGCATTTTTGTCATGCAAAAATGTCTCTGAATCAGGAAATATTTTTGTTTTTGATTTTCCATTACAGGATGGTATATTTAAGAAATCAAAGCAAAATGACATCTATATGATAGGATAAGAAAGAATAATCTTGGAAGAAGGTCTCATGTATTTACAACACAACTGAGACCACATTTTAGTTCATATTTCTGATTAGTGAGAACCTACGTAATGAATAAAATAGCTAGCATAAGGGTTGCTCTCCTAAGTATCAGGTTCATAATCATCGTTATCACCACTTACGTCATCAATGGCACTCACAAAAGAGTTTTCTGAAGCTTCGCAAATTTGTTCCTCACTCATTTGAGGCGGGGAATCGACAGTATACCTAACCAGCTACTCGGAGTTCCGAGTTCGACTCTCGGTCACAGCGGCTGTCAAATTTTCCGAGCCAATTTTAATATTAACCATACAGAAGGTTATTTGTGAATATGATTGGACTGATTGTCAAAATTTCAATTTTAAGAAGTCACTTTGAATACTAGCTGAAATAGCTTATATTTTAAGAACATTGTTAGTTTAAAGTTTGTTGTAGATACTAAATTGAAGCCGGTTAATGTTTTCACCACATTAATTGCCGAACATTCGGAGCAACTTCAAGTGATAATTTGCATCCCTAATTTGATGATTGGCTAGCAAATTTGTTTGAAATTCAGTGTAACTAATCTACGTTTCTGAAAGTTTTTTAAAATATCCAAGACAACATTTTGAGTCTTATTTTATAAATTTTTATGGAACCTAACAAAAGATTAACTTTCGTAGATTTAACTGATTTTGCTGATTTAACATTCGTAGAAGGATTTATTTTCTCCTTGTTTTGTTTTGTTTTCAGGATTGTCAGAGTTGATAAATATGCTTAGATTGTTCATATAATTTGAAATTTTGGTAGCTTTCTCTTATTTTGAATATGAATTTATGTTGCAGCGAGATTACTCAGGACTTATAATTGACCATCGCGATATTTTTACAAACCTTGGGGAACGTATTTCTGTTTTTTTCTCGTGTCAGCTTGGAGAAGTCCAGGCGAAGCTCGTTTCAAAAGACAGTCATTTTGTCAGGAAATATGTCAGTTGGAAAGGAACGGTGAAGGGATTAAAACAGGGAAGGGAAGGGATTCGAGGGATTAGCATTCGGGTCTCTATCCAGTACTATTGCTCCTGCCTAGAACGAAAGATTAGTTGCATATGAAAGAAGTAGCTAAACTGCAGTTCTACCTCTTAATATATGGTAAGAGGTAATAAGAAAAATATGGCAACATTAAAGATTTTTCAGGTAGGTATATAGGTCAATAATCATAATAATATAGCATCTTTTCTAGTACTGGCATTCTAGTACTATCTTTTCTAGTACTGGGACCATGACTAGCAGCGAAAGTAATATAAAACACACATCAGAGAAGAAGAGGTCAAGGGAGGGTTCTTGCAACGTCAATTCACATTAATCTTGATCTTGGGCTACAGTTTCCGTGGACATTAAAATCAAAAAAGAGGAGCAGATAATGCAAAATGTACAATGTGCGTGTGTGATATCAAGGTTAGTATTTGAGCAAAAGCAGCATTGCGTGCTTACGCGAATACGTATGAACATAAACAAGCTTGTGAAACAGAAAAATGAGTCCCTTTCGTGTCGTCTTGATTTACTTAGAATGGAGCACCTATTAAAAGATATATAGTGAAAAAAAAACGATGAACTTGTATATGCTTCACTTATTGTAGAACATAATTGGCCAGTTGCTATTATTCCTATCAGCAAGACTTGTCGGGCCGGTGCACGGCCAACTGTTACGCAGTTGGGCCCCCAACGTCAGCCGACGAGCCTTGCTGATAGGGAGAGACTGTGTTGAAAAGTTGTTTACAAAAATAGTTCCTGATAGCAAAATCGCAGCAAATTATTTCAATGATTGAACAAGGGTTTTTAAAAATGGTGATTGAATTTCCATCTTCTCTTCACATTGTGACAATAAAAAACTATTGAAAATTAATCCTTTAACATTAGAACTGTATGATATAAATCATGGTAGAGCGATTTCAAGATCACAATTGCAAAATGTGATTCGGAAAACGTATTTAATTAATTCCACGAATCATGCCAGAATTACGGTATTGTGAATATTAATCTTGCTCATAACTCCACTATTTTGTTCAGTTTGCGTATTCAAGTAATACCAAATGTTATCTATTATACAGAAATTATTATTCTGGTACGAAATAAGAATTAATTAACACTTACCATCATGAGTTTTAACTGCAGTAAAATTTGTATCAATGCTAAATGTGACCTCATATTCGGGTAAACGCAGAACTCGTACCGGACCACTCCGGTACATTAATGGTGACTCTTTCTTCCACACAAATTTCAGAATGTTGCTTTGATAAGTATCTGTAACAATAAAGGTGATGATTGAATTGAAAGTCATTTTGTTAAATTGAATTATTTTTATTGGAATTAAATACCAACATAATAGGCAGTCACCTGAAACAAAAGGGAAGGAGATACATTTTGAAACTCATTCTGTTCTGACTTTCATTGGAACCAAGGAAACGCATTGTAACCCAGCAATTGTACCATGCTCTATTATAGAGTCACGTGTTGATTATGTGTGATAGATTAACGAGTGAAAAAATAAGGCGAATTTCTGGCACCAAAGCAAGAAAAGGTTATTTTGATCACGTATCAAATTCTACTACATTTTCAAAAGACAATGGTTCCCACTTAGAGCTCATAATCGACCCCCCCCCCCCCCGCCTTATAGAGGCAAATATAAAGAACAAAGCATTCTGATTATAAATAATTTTGTATGTCTAACAACGTCTAAAACCTATCCTACATAGTGCTTCACTGTTTTCTGAGTGCTGTATTTCGGAACAATACGAGAACTGTTTTGAGTTTCCAGTTGTGCTTTCCACTGTCTTCAAATGGCCTGCGTATTATAGCTAATACATCACAGGATTATCACTTAGTCTAACCCTTTCAACACTCGCAATGTTAGACTGTACTTTCAACTAACACAGATTTTCCATGTTCTACGTGTTCTTCGACCTTTTACTTTCCTTTGGAGATCTCTGCTCCTGTACATAGCTCAGAAAAAACTTCTAAAACACAAGTACTGAGAAATGGTAACCACCTACCCAGTGCTCATTACTTGTCCACTAGGTTTTCATTTCTATAGCACTATTTCAAGAAAAAACAAAATATTTCCAGAATTTTCAATCAACTACGCATAATGATGTCAGATCTCAGTATCTCTCTGAAAAATACATATATGGTGAAACTGACTTGATTAATGTACTTCTGGTAAACTTCTAGCCCAGATTGATATGTTACACGACCCCTTTCCCATTTAAAACAATCCAGCAAGATTCAAGATGGCAGCCATGACAAACGTACCCTCTACATAATGGCGCATGGACGCGGTATCCATTCATGTGTATTTGTTTTCCAATCTTTTAAGCATTTTACAAATAAACATGTGTTTTCCGACTTACGTCACACTATAAGTACTTATTCTTATGAATTAAATTGTTGGCCACTACGCCTGTCTTTATATACGAAAGCACTTTTAATTATGCTTTCTGGTGGTTTCCTGATATACCCTACTTCTCGGGGATGCGGTGTTGGACCAACACTTCGTACGACCAACAGCCTCTTAAGCATCAAGAACCTGCGTACGACCAACACCCCAGGGCAAAAATCTGTGTTGGTCGAACGCCGTGTTGGTTCAACGCCGTGTTGGTCCAACGCCGTGTTGGTCCAAAGCATGTAACCCTACTACTCCTCTACCAAGTTGAATCGAAAAAACAGCATTCACTCTCCATGGGGTTTTGAGCCTAGCATCTGGAGTGTCTTTTCATTTAAGATACTGAAGAATATACAGGTAAATAAAATGCAGCAAATAAATGAATACATAATAAGATAATCAGTCTGGGAGATAATGAGTCAATATATTGAATGAGAAAGTACTTACAACTACCAAAGTCAATGACACACTTCTGAGAGTCAAGTGGATAAAGATCAAAATCCATGTCACAACTAACTGTAACAACAGCTCTGGAAAGAAAAAACAAGCTTATAGTAGTACTACTAACCTCGCATTATTAGCTACAAATGGATTATTTATTTTTAAAAGACAACATTCGAGAAAATGAGGGGGAAAGGTAAACATTTACTAATTTATTACAATCAAGACAACTGGACAATGTGAACAAGAACCAGAAACTACGCTAAACTAGAGCTGAAAACAAAACTGGTTTATCTTTTGTTATTTTCATTCAAATCTAACATTTACTGTAGGTCTCTTCCAATTAAATTTCAATGGCCTCAACTTGAGAAAAGCAGTTGGTGAGATTTCTGGTGACTAAGAATGATTTGATACCACTGTTTGTTAATGTTATGAGTTCCTAATAGAGTTCACGTAGCTTTAAAGGAAGGATACATAACTACACTACTAAATCAGTTGTTTATCATTCCGTGCTCGACATATTCTGAAAAGTTTGCATTAATCCGATGTCTGCTTTTTGGTGATGCATTTTTAACGGTTCACAGATCAATATGCAATGCTACTCGTCTCTATACTAACAATTACTTTATTATAACAAAAAATGATATGTAAAGTCATTTTATAATATATTTCCTAAGATGATATACGAATTCGTGTATTGATGTGCAATATACCGTATGTTCGTCCAATGTCTGCAGTTCAAAGAGAGATTCAGAAAAATAACATAGAGAACATAACACTTATAGTCGAAAAATCTGCGATAGCACAGTTGTAGAGCACTCACCTCTATAGTGCTTGGGATGTCAGTTCGATCCCGGCTCGTGTCATGTGGGCTTTGTGGTGAACAAACACCATGTGCGTAGGTTATCTAAGAGTTCTCCCGTTTCCTCCCACTTTCTTTTCTCCACCTATTCTCCCATCATCATCAATTCGGCTTGGGCCAAAGCTGACTAAAGATCTACAATAAAATTGAAATTCAAACTCTCAGTCGAGCTCTGAAGCTCGATTAACAAGGCCAAAACTAACAGACGTATTGTGAAAATGGTAAGATAGGTAGATAGATAAATTCACAATCAAGAACCAATTCGTGTTCGCTTGTTGGTTCCCCAGACCATGAACATACGAGGACAGCGAACAAACCACTCTCCATTTTATTGTTAAACAGTAGTCAAAGGTCGTTTGGAATGACGAATCGAAAGTTATACTCGTACATCTTTCATTCTAATGATGGAATGACCAGCCATTGATGGAAGTCCCAAATATTTTTTTATTTTATTTCTCGATCCTTACAGATCATAATGGAACAGACGATATGCCATCCTGTAGAGCGCGTTTAAACAAATCAAACAGTAGGTTCTATGATAGCCAAGGCGTCTCTTGAGATTGTAATAAAATTTACATTACTCTGAGAAAAATTCGTAACGGATATTCCTACCAGTAGCGCTTATAGACGAAACTCTCCAACAAGATATGTTTTTAAGCTTACTGGAGGTAGAAGATCATTGGTTACTGGTTCAAACTAAAGCATATTTCGGGGGAAATTTTCTGTTCTGCTCGAATGTTCAATAATAGCACCCATGAAATAACCAATGATTAAAAATAGTGTCCACAGCCCGTTCTGTTTGCTACAAGAACACTCACACCGTCGACATGCCTCATATGTGTCATTACTGAAAGGTCGTAACTCATTAGTCAGTTAACTTAGTAATCGAAAGGTTCTGGGTAAGATTATAGCAGCCTTATCCTCACTGAGGATTTTATAGCGACCTCAGTCAACCCAGGCGAATGCTGGGATGGTATTTACGAACTGAGCCCTGGACGACTACCGTCCAACATTCTTTGACCAACCCTATCCGGGCCTGTACCTGAGATGTCTAAAATCCATAAATAACTTCAATTAAAAGTATGTGTTTTACACGTTCTGATTAATCACATCTTTATTACATCCACATATCATAATATACAATAATAGAATGAAACACAGTTCAAGTTATGTATGTTTAGTGCCCAACAAGGTAAAACAAAGCTGTACTTAATTGTTTTCAAACCTTTGAAGTGCATTATTTAGCACAAAATGGTTTGTCATCATGAGTTCATTTGTTCTCTGTTTAGACAAAGTAATAAAGAGTCGGGAACACATTATGTTATACCAAAGATGAAAAAAAAAAAATGTTAAGGCTAATAATTGAGAACACCACTGCAAGAGAATGTCTTTTGTGTTGAGCTTACGCAAAAGACCTTCTTAATAAAATATTTACGACAGTTAAGGCCTTCAGCTCTTCTTTCATATTGTGATGTCTCGTGATCGGAGTCCATAAAAATGTTTGACATAATAATGCACAAGAGGGGTGTACAAAATCGATTAAACCGAATAACAACAAGTATTCGGTTTATTTACTGCCTTCCGTTCGTGACAATAATAACAGTTTCGAAAGTATTCTTCATGTTTTGTATCGTGAAGATGAATATCGTGACGCTATGAGCAAGATAAAGAAAACAGAACTGTACTTTTCAGAAGGTGGCAATGAAATGGCATACAAAAAGATGTAACAGCAAGGAAGAAAGAAAACCGAATGTATGCCTTTACTTGAGCCATAAAATTTTGTCAAGAATACACGAGGGTTATCTAGAAAATTCGGATTATCTATTAGGGGAAAAAAAGAGTATTTTACAATCCATTTACGTCCAAAATTAACGTTTCATGGTCATAGTATACGCTACTTTTAAACATTGTGGAGGGGATTATTATATAGGGCAAAAGTCTATCTGTCCGTTCAACATAGAATTGTGCCACCTGCAATGTAAGCGACTTCGAACCTGAAGTTTATTAGACATTCTTGAGACAAAATAACCGTGAGGTTTCTGGAAAATGTAAAAGAAATGATGTCATGGTGAATCGTCTGCAATTTTTAATATGTTCTTCATCCACCAGAGATGGGCATCAACTCCACTAATCATGCACATTTTCGCGTTCTTCATTCAACACTACCATCATAGAGTTATACAACCTCCACTAGAGTCAGGACTGGCGCTGCGAATGCGGCGCCACTTAAAAGTTGAGCGGGAGTATGTTTGTTTGGCAAAATAACACGTATTGTGAGCTGCTATCATATGGCTGCTATGCTTCGCTCTTTGGCGTTGTTTGTTATAGTTGTTTCGTTTGTATTTGAGAAGAAAATGTTTATCTCCTGCGCAGATTACGGTTGTACTGAGAGATATAAAAAGGGAAGTAATATATCGTTTGACAGGTTAGAAGTGATCATTTAATATTATTCCATGAAAAGTATTTTATTTCATAAGACGCTGTTCCGAGCAGTTTGTCTGGGCTTGAATTTGAATTTTATTTATGGTATTTAGGCATCTAAGGCTCAGGCCCGAAATAGGGGAGGGAAAAGAATTCGAGAATATGTTGGCCAGGGTGTAAGTTGAAGGTGCGATCCCGGCATTTGGATTGTGTCACTAAGGAAAAACTCTGGATAGATTTGTCAGGCTGGTCGGCCCCTGCGATTGAATCCACGGCTTTCCGAAGCTACACCAACGCTCTACCACTGAGCTACGGCGGCTCCACTAGACGTGTAAAAGGAAACACACGTCTTTTATTACAATTATGTGATGCAAACAGGCATCGTGGTAGATCCATAAAGTTATAAAACTGTCCCTCAATGGTTAAATTAGTGGTTTCCAATCTGGGAAATGCCCCTTTTGCTAGCGTGAGAGGCTTTTATGGGACTGATCCCAGCGGCCGACAATCCTGACTGACAATCCAGAGTTTTTCCTCAGTGACACCATCCAAATGCCGGGATGGCACCGTCAACTTAGGCACTGGCCGATACCTTCCCGAACTCTTTCCCTTCCTCTATCCCGGACCTGAGCCTTAGATGGCTAAATGTATAAATAAAATTTAAATTCTAGCACAGACATAAACTGCACGAAACAGCGTCTTACATAATATAATATTTTTCACGGTATAATATTAAATGATCACTTACCTGTCAAACTATATATTACTTCCTTTCTTAATAATAAAATAGATTATTAAGAACGGTGATGATCGATGTTCTGCCCGAAGACAGGTCTGACGACCTGGAGGTCACTGAGCTAGTTGAATCGATGGTGATTTTCCATTGCCTTCCATCGCACGAAAATGAGGTCCTAATGAGGGGAACTACAGTTTAACGTGGGTTCCTAATCACTTGTGTCTCAGTCGGATAATCGAACCACGAACACCTTGATTACACTTTTGAGAACAATAGAAACAAATTTAACATTTCACAAAAATAGATAAGATCGGTCACTCTGGTCGGCAATAGGAAAACTCGTGAATTCCATATACCTTATATACCTAAAGTCAGACACAGTAATGTCGTATAACCGAACTTTAATTATTTTGAGTGTTTTCATTCATTACAATCTTAGATATTAAGTGAATGTATTAGTCAGTAAAATATTTTGTATACATTGAAATGTTTCGAGGCTCATGTCACGATGCTAGAAAAGTTTGAATCATTTGGTCATAATACTAGGAAAGAATTATTTTATTATTTAAGCTCCTACAAATATCAGAGACAAAGATGAATACCAACTCTTTAATGTAATGCGAACATCTTGATTTCAAGACGATTTTTAATTTTACAAAAGAACACCTACAATACATATAATAACAAGTAAGTAATAACCTTGGTTCACACAGGAACAAGTCATTAATTTTATAGAACAGAGACCACTAATAATCAATATGATACGTTCCACGTATAAAAGACACATCATTTAACCTTGACAGTGAGAAGAAACGTGCTATCCAAAAATTATTAGTAATATTGAAACATATTATCTGCACCCGCATGCCAGCAGGGCACGTGTTTTAAAAAAAGACGTAAACATCTCACTTTGAGAACCTTACGATTTTCCCAATCCTAAAATTCCCAAATTATATCACCTTCTTTGACTAGTAACAGTTTTCATATAAAAACCCTTTCCTCTTAGTCCAGTCTACTCCAGTTTCTGAAGTAGTCCAGTCTCTCCAACATCTCCAGTCTTCTCGACTTGGAATAGTCAACGATAGCCAACATTCAGAGCAACAGTTGATTTAAGACTTAGTCAAAAGTTGAACTTTGAAATGTAAGTCCAAAACACACTTGGACTTTACTTGAATTGTGAAGTATTAGATTCAGTGAACTTCATCGAAGATCAGGCTTTATTGAAATTGGTTCAACGTGTGCGAAGTGCAATCTGACAAGACTTTAACAACACACACTTGAACAACAGCTAGAAGATTGTAGTGAGTTGTTTTTCTCTAAGAATGATTTTGGTGCATAATTTAAGATGGTTTGTTCTGGTATCTGAAGCTATCAATTTTCAGTTTTTTTCAGTTTCAGTTTGGGGTCCCACCTTACCACCCCCGCCTCTTTGCATCCTTTGCACAAGCCGAGTTGTGCACTTCCAAGGGCGTGCATCACGAACATATTTGTTCTTTTCGCCTTGGGGCAGGCGTGTCCCTAGAGATTCTTGGATTGCCGGAGTTCCGGCATTCCAAGAAGCTCCTATGTTCCTTCTGTCAGAGACATCAGGTGTTACGGGACGGACTTTGGACCAGGCGTCCAGAATGTTCTCCTGGTCTAAGTTCCCTTAATAGAACTTACTTGCTTGGGAGGGTCCCTACCTATTATTTACTTTATTAACATATAACACATAAACATATATTACAAATATTAGAACAATACATTGACTAACACGTGGACAACACATAGACAAGACAAACATAAACTTGGTTGGCTTCTTCTTCTTTTGGCCTCTTCTTCTAACCTGCAACAGAGTAGGAAGGAATAAGGATAGGTGCGCGTGGATTAGGTGGTGTGTTCCACAAAGTTTTTGTCGCCTCCCTTTCCTTTTGATTGGTGTCCACTTCCTCCTCGTCACTATGTTAGTTCCTCCTGTCTCACTCTTGCGCTCGGTTTGTTATGCCTCTTATCTCGCTGTATTCTATTTTCAATTCTTCACACTCAATCACTCACACTTACACCGTGGCTAGCTTTCGATTTGTTCGCTTTCATTTCTGGCTTCCAGAAAATTAGCGTTTTTCCACTCGTCTCTTCATACCACACTTCCAAATTCTTCCACCACCACACTTACACTAACTCACACACACTTAGCGTCTCTTGGGACGGAGTTCCGCCTCAAGGCGCCGAACTTTTCCACTGGGTTCCAGCGGAACATTCATTCTCTATTTCACCACTTCATTTCTGGCTTATATATTAAATTACGTGTCTCTATTGTTTTGTGGTCTATTTATACGCGGTTGACGCGGGTGCGCGCACGCGGCGATCCTTTTATTGACCCAACGTCCCCATATCTTAATCTGCATTATCCTTGTTATTTTCATACGGGGCGGTCCACGCCGTTAAGGTATTTCCTCTTGTAGTAGTTTGAGACTTTGTGAGTCAGCTCCCTGAGGGCCGTCACCAGTTCCGGTGTTCGCAGAACCTCCGTGACGGGCGTCTCCCCCAGGAGCTGTCTTTCTTCCCAAACTATGTTTCTTGTTTCCATACATCTTAGTACGATGTGTTCTGGCGTGGCCACCACCCCGCATATATGGCACATATTATCTTCTACTATTTTCATTTGGTGTAGTTTCTGTCGGTAGGGGCCGTGACCAGTCAAGTAATGCATAAGGCCTCCGGTGATCTCAAGTTCCATGCCCATTCTCTCCTCAATATCTGGAAAGAATCCAAAAAGTCTTCTTCCCTTTTCAGTCTCCTCCCATAACTCCTGCCATGCATTGACTATTATGGAATTGATTTCTAATTTATTCTCTGCTTCTTGGTGCAGTATTTTGGATACTCGTTCTTGGTTTCCTTTTTTGAGCCAATACATGGCACCCAGTTTCTTCACCTGAAGATGCATTGGCGGGACAGCCGACGCCACCTGGAGAGCCTCTACCGGTGTTGTTCTATATGCGCCAAACAGTCGCAGTAGTAGTTGTCTATGTGATCTGTCAATTATTTGTCTTTGTCTAATATCATCCATTCTGTGGCCCCAGACGCTAGCAGCGTAACCTACAATCGATCTTATAATAACATCGTGGTACGTTCGTATTTTAAGTGTCTTTCCCTTTTTATCGTTTTATCATTCACTTTTATAGTTGGTCCTCTATTGAAATTAAGGTTTCCAAGCTATCAATTATTACGATTTTGATATTCTATTTCCATGTATTTAATATGTAAAAGTATTTGAGCAATGATCTAAGTTTCTTTATCGTTGTTAAGCGCCGGCATTTTCGAAATGTACTTTTGTGTTTCTCTCTGAATAACCACAATTTTGTTCCTCTAGATTTAGTCCTAGACTTGTGTTAAAATAACTCTACCGAGCTAGGATCTCCAAAATCTCAACTTGAAATCATGGTGTTAGGCACCACAATTAACTTGAACACACCGACCAAACAGAAGGACAACAAGAATGTTTTATATAAGTGATTTTTATATTAAATGATACCTTATATTGATCAACTTAATTAGGAATTGTTTGTATCTTACGTGTTGAGCTCAACTAAGGTGAACTCTAATGGGAGTTCTGATTTGGTTTCGTGCGTGGCACATACAATAACAGGCAGCGGACGACTCGCTTATTTTCTTCCAAACATAGAAACAAAATAATGTTCGACTTGCGCGGCTACTAGTGTTGCCAACGAGACGAGATTTAGACTGTCTCGTCTCGAAAATATGTTGTTCAGAGACTGTTTCGTCTCGAAACGATGTGTACTTTGCATTAAGAGAGCTCTGCCTCGTCTCGTTTTCTATAGCTTTTTCTCTGTCTCGTCTCGTCTCGAGGCAACACTGCTAACGCTTTGGGAGTTAAAAACTATGCAGACGATGGTGCCAGCTCTGCCTCTAGTGGAGGATTTATAACTCTATGACTAGCACCCATTTATGTCTCATTCAGCCACACTTGGTGTTGCCACCATTTGATGAATAAATTACTGGATACTCGGCAAAAAAACGTGGGGTAATACCAAAAAATACATGACAAATCGGAAATAATCTAAAATGAAACCAATCTAGTCAGATCCTGTATTACTATATGGCTACCCCAACAATATGAAACCTCCATCTCACACTCCAAAAATCCTGGTGGATGGAAATGCATAATTAAATTTCCCAATAACAGTTGGGATTAGTATCTGTGTATCAACTAGACGAACAAAAAGCACGAGTATTATACGTCGCCGTCATGTTAAAGTCAGGAGATGTGAACAGAGTTGCTCACCTGCTTGCATAGTAAACAGTTCGCAAAGAGTCCATAACGGCTAATTTGCTAAAATTATTGATATGTTGAAAAATATGTTAATTTTCTACTCATAATCAGAGCTGAAACGAATCACCGGGTCAATTTTTGGATTGGGTCAACGGGTCTATGCTTGGGACCCGGTGACCCGGATTTGATTGGATCAAATCGGGGTCAATCGCGTTATTCTGCCGACCGGGTCACTTATGATTAGGTCAGGTCGAATCACCGCGTCACCAAAAGTGACCCGGTTTCACCATAATACGGGACAATCACTCAAAATGCGGGACGCCTAATTTTTACCTAAAATACGGGAAAGGTGGCAAACCTAGTCACACTCATGGGATATCATCCATATAGTTCACAAAGTTGACGTTAAATTTCAATCAGTTTCATGTTTCACATATTTAAGGAACGGATTACAGATCCAAATTTAACACGCAGTGGGATTCTCGTTTCTCTTTAGCATTATAAGCACACACCACGATTGCGTAAACACTATTTGAATGTCTACAAATACCGTCCATGCTTTGAGAACTAAAGAAGGCGACTCCCGAGTTCTGTATCGTGACCACGTACGAATGTATCCAGAATCATGTCACATTATTATGACCTTCCAACTAACATCCTGAATATGTGTCTTTTGAAGTCAGCCGCTGTGAGACGTACTGAACAATTTCAGCTAATGTTGCTATTGAGCTCTTTCGTCATACACTCCGCAGTTCCTGTGGCTTTCTTAATGAAGGATCCATTTGACGATTGGTAGATCAACTTGGTTCCATATATTTTCAATCGATTTAAGGTCCATGAAATCATTTACGGTCAATTATTGTGACATGGTATAGCACAATATGCTGAAAGATTTTTTTTTTCAGAAGGGTTTTCATGAAACGCAGAGCTATTAAGAAATAATAATAAAATTAATGCCTTGATGAATATAAGAGTGCCATTTACAACAAGAATATGTAAACACTCCACGTCTTTGGTAATAGCCAGGTGAGACAACACGTTTTATTTCAGCCACTAGATGACCCAGAACACATATCACTCCATCAATGTGATGCAGTTTTCCATGACAAAGATTCGATTATCAGCTAGACGTTTGTCTTGTTACAATTGTTAATTGTAGGGTCACAGAACAAGGAATTGTAAATTTGGATAACTTACTAAATTCCATAATGAAAGTAGTATTTCTTAAGTCTTAATAGCGAAATTTGGAGCTATTTAAATACCATTATTTTTTTATTGCAGTAATAGATAATAAAGAAGAGAAAACGAGCAATTTAGGTCAATGTTTTTGCAACGAATGTATTCCGAAGGACGAATAAGAAGAAATTTAAGGAATAAGGCGAAAAGAAAGCCCCTGATCGTAATAAATGAAGAGGGTTTGACGTGTCTTGAATAATTTAACGATGCTTTCGGCATGAACACTAATTATGGTGATACTTATAGTTTATGACAAGTAAGCATTCTTTTCTAAAATGTTTGTTTCAAATCATTTGTGATTTTAGACGTTTCGACTGCTAAAGCTTCAGACTAAGGCATCACTGATGTATAAAGAGAAGGAAATGATAACGTCCGTGGTCTTTATTAAAGTACTTGTTTGTATATAAGTTGTTTCAGGACCTCTGGTACAAACTTTGGGAGATGATTCTTCATTTCAAAACAAGAAAAAAAAGCCCATATGAACACGCGCCCTATGATGCGTAGTTTCGGCGATAGAGGACCTCATAGACATCCAAAACTGTATTTGAAGGCGTTTTATTTCGAATACTAATAGCCGTAGAACTGGCGGCTCGTCGTTTCGTCAAAGAAATCGGACTTACTCGTTCATAAAATGCACATGTCAGAAGTGACGGGCAAGTGCTTAATGAATTTCCCGATTGGAGCGGGGGATTCCCCAAGGATTGCACGGCGAATGTGGGTCGTAGAGAGCAAGTAGAGGATGACTACCTCTCAGAGAACAACACCACGTTGATTCCAAGGTGATGCCTCAAACAGATGCAAGATGGGGATAAAATAAAAAATGTTTTGCGTGGTTGCATAATTTCACTCGGGAACCTCTAGCGCATTTTCCCATCGCTTCCGACATGTGCATTTTCTGAACGAGCAAATCTGATTTCTTTGACGAAAAAACGGACCGCAAGCTCTGCACCTATTAATGTTCGAAATAAATCTCCCTTAAATATTTTCTGCTATTATGCAACCATGTATAACATTCTTTATTTCTTCCCCATCTTGCACCTTCGCGAGGTATCGACTTGCAATTAATGTAGTATTGTTCTCTGGTATTAAGTCATGCTCTGATCAACCTAATTTCGCTGTTCAATTCTTGGGAAATTCCTCATTTCACTCGGGACTCCCTCACGCACTTTCCGATCACTTCTGACGTTTGCTTTTTCCGAACGAGCAGGTACGATTTCTTTGACGAAACGATGGGCCGCAAGCTCTACAGCTATTAGTATTCGAAATAAATCGCCTTGAAATATTATTTTGGACGTTTTTGGAGCCCTCTAGCGCCGAAACTACGCATGATAGGTCGCGTGTTCATATGAAGTTTTTTTCTTGTTTTAAAATGAGGATTCACCTCCCGAAGTTTGTACCAGAGGTCCTGAAACACCCTGCACTGGCACGAGATCTCTAAGGACAGATCGATTACGAGGCAAATATGCTTCTACTTAATTCATTCTTAACTCTCACTAAGCTTTTGCCAACGTAATATTTTAAAAACACCTTACACGTCGGTAAATATAAAATTCTATTGTGAACGAAATCGATTCATTATCTTATATCAATTCCATAGATCTACTGTTAATAGAAAGGAATGTCCGCGCTTATTAAAAGTTAAACATCATCAATAATCACCATTGCTTATATTTTAATGATATGTACTGAAGTTAGCTAAACACTGAACCCGATGAAGCATTCGGGAAAGTTAGAGCTGAGCATTAGGCTAATCAGTTACTATTGGGAGTGATCACGTATACTCGTTAATTTCGACACTAAGTCGTCTGTTTCCTTGTCTTTAAAACTGAAAAATCCGCAACCATTACTATCTGTTGGAATGCCGTAGAACCCCAAGTGCATATGTGGAAGATTTTAAGTTTACAGCACGTAAGATTTCACTTTGTTTTCAATTTTGTTATTAACTGAGAAAAAAATATGGTAAATTACTTTCTGAATAGCCGTTGTGCATGCAACCAGATGCAGGAACAGAATATAATTCCTGTAAAATATCCTATTCATTGCATTACTAACACAAAAATTTATGATTTGTAATTCTAACGGTGTATACGAAGAGTTTTGAGTTGACAAGACGGGCTCTTGGAAACATCTGAGTGTAAAAATCACATATTTATGAACATATGGGTAAAGAAATGTGGTTTTACTTTATATCCGCAAAGCACACGATGCATTCAGTGTAGGAAATTATGCTCCAGAAGGCGTCATCAGTTTTGGCTTGTAGAGCTACCTCTTTGCGTTGCGGTGAACTAGCGGCGAGCGAGTGGATTGCGTATGATAAAAACTACCCTGACTTTTCTAACCTAACCTAACCAATGGCAGTGAACTTCGTAAAATTTAATGATGCGTACATATACTAAAAAGAAAACAGTGGTTTTTCTTAAGTTAAAAATGTATCACCTCGCAGGGAACGGATAAACTATTCGATATTCTAATCACATCACCAAGCCAGCAATTCCCCAGCTGCTGCTTGTCAGTTTTCTTTATGCAGTAATACTTCATGACACGCACGCGAGTCAAAACTGATGACTACTTCCTGGGTACATATTTCAACACCGATTGAGTCCTGCAAAAGCACGTAAACGGGAAAAGATAGAAACTTTCTTTACTTACGTGAACTTATAACGAATTTTCCCATTCTTCGGAAAGAACTTTAGGGATAAGAGTGGGAAGGACAAAGAGTGTTTCTGTACGGCTGCCATTTGCCAAAGGAAGACATCAGGACTCCAAATCAGATCCAAATAGTTCGGTGTTAGTGGCACAAAATCTTTCCCAGTTAACATAGTCGTATTCAAACGAGGATCTTTCCAGTATAGTCTAAAGGTCACGTCCAAACTAACTTCCTGGAAGAAAAAGGAAACAATATAGTAAGTTAAAATTGCTGCCAAGGTCTGACAATAAAGTTCGTGAACTCTTCGATAGCTGCTTATGAGGACAGCACTGTGAGTCATGATTACCAGTGATAAATAATCTAGATGCTTTAACATTCTACTGGAGTAATTGCATGATTGTTCTACCTGGAGCTTGTTTGTAGCGGAAAATGATTTGTGTGCGCACCTTCCGAGGTTGGCAGCTTAGGAGGAGGCGAACAGCATAGAATGGATACTTACATACCAGGTATCCATTGATACATACATACTTACCGTACCACAAAAGTGACTGGAACAAATGTTGTCGTTTGTAAATTTATATGACCTCGCATGTATGAAGCTCCAAACTCTAATATCGAAAGTGAAGCAGAATTAGACCCATGTTTTTGTGGACGTTAAAGTGTCAAGATATACTCTGTTTAAGTACTGAAAGACATGATATATCGTTACAAGTCGACGACGACCCACATCATCTCTAGTGACGAATCCAGAATGACTGCGCCACGTTCAACCCGATGTGTTATACAAGATCCATACGAATTTTGGATTAAATTACATGCTTTGCGTATTCACCAGAATGTAAGTATATTCAGCATATGTTGTAGGACGTCAAATCTAGTTCCAGGTCCTTCCTCCTGAAAAAATGAACACATGTGACAAATGAATTTATATTTGAATTTCTAAGAGCGAGCAAGCCTAAAACGATAACTTTCCCAAACCAAATTCTGCAGCAAAATCGAACATGGCTGCTATGACAATGATCGATATGATACCCACTTTCCCAAATGGTAGAACACTACCTACGTTACCGATATTTCACATTTGGTTTCACTTTCGCTGCTCGTTTTCAACTTACCAGGTATTTTTTTACCTTATCCGATATGCAACTCTGTACTTAGAATAACTACATGATAAATAGAAGTAAGGTGGGTGGGCTAATCGCTGAGGCATCACTGTCATTTTTTTTTCTCTTACGTTTCCAGTACAATGAAATATATAAAGTACTCCATGTAGCATTAAACAAGTGACTAGAAAGCCATGGTATGGCCAACTAATTGCTGGATACATTATATATTCTTAAAATATATAATGTAAATACTTCAATAAAGGGAAAGAATAAAATGAATTAATAATATTCAATACATTGCATCATATTATTAATCGTATAAGTAGATTACAAACAATGATGTAAATTGTTATGAACATCCGCAACGAGCTGTTGAGCTTCCAAGGGCGGGACATACAGTTTTTTTGCCAAGTGGAATCCGAACCACTTCGTTCAATGAACTCCTACGGGCATTGAAGTCGGGACCACTCACACAGAAAGCCGAGCACGCTAACTTCTTGACCATCCCTTTTTGTTGTGTTATTTCAATATTGTTTTCATTATTTGTGTTAGTTATGTTTTAGTTTTTATGTATATTGTATTGGCTCTTATATTCAGACAAACATGAGCCTTAAGCCACTGTAACTTCCATGTGAATAGCATAATAAACTAGCTTCTGTTGTCAATACGTCATACTCACAATAATAGAAACACAGAATCATTATAAAATAGATACATGTTTCCCTATATATTGCTGTTTACACTACTATATGAATGTTCCATTGACCACGTTGTTAATATGTAAACATTCAGATCAAAAAATAAGAGATCAGAGTAGTAACATATTTATGTATTACCGGTACATCATATTTTTGCAACATACGAAGAAGTATACTCGATTCTGAAACAAATAATATACTAAAAGAAGATTGAATATAACATTGTTTATATCCAATGGTTTATCGAAGGGATTTTCAGAGACTGAAGTTAGAGAACTGTATCATTACGCTAATTCTAAGTTTACAGGATGAAGGAAAATTATATTTCTCTTCTCTCTACTTCGACTAGGTCGTTGTTTATAGTTTACAAAGCTACCCAATTGCAGTTGCCTATGACTGGAAGAGAAGAGGTTCCCGACGGATAGTGTTGCCAACGCCTGCTATTAGAAATCTCGGAAATGTTTTGTATTACTGACACAAAACGAATGGTTATCTATCAGCTGGTTATTTCTAATTAACACAAGCTCTTTGAATGATCTTTTTGTGATAAATGCGTGACTCTTTTGTGACAAACCGGGGCCCTTTATATGTGTTTGTAGCGAACTTGTTCTCTGCTTTGTCACAAATAATTGAAAGTGCGGCGCCTTCGTAATTATTATTTGTGTACTATCTCTTTACGAGATTCTGGCGCCTCCTTTGTCTCTTGCTACGGGCGCTCGCCCCTTCCCATTATTAAGGTCCTGCTTACTGGTATGTTCCCAATCCTCTAATATAAATATATCTGTATAGTCTATCGTTCCGCCGGTACTAAAAGGTTGATAAAACACTGCCCTAGAGAGAAAAAAAATATGACGCTGAAGATGCCCAGTTCAATATACAGTAGTTCCCAGACCAGGTCGATAGAATCACCGGATCAATCGAGTGATGCGGATCAATTTCCGGACCGGGTCGCCTTTATTCGGATCAGTCCGAGTCACCAGGTCAGTGAGTCACCGGTTTTATCTCACCAGTTGACGAGGTATTGTAGAAGGCGTCATACGCTCTGGAGCTTCTCATTATAGTAATTGGCCGGAATATTGTACCCTGTTATGACAGATTTTCCATAATATGTGAAAGGACGCTAGTTCAGTCCTCGTTTGAGTATTGTACACGGAAATGTCAGCGGTTGACATTTTCTCCGTCACTTTTCGAAGGGTTTCAGAACCAAAGATAGCACTTCTTATTGGTTCTGTTTTAGGAATAGGAAGTATAACATAGTCGTTTACATCTTTGAAGTTAGTGGTGTCTAGCACAGGAGTACCACCAATTTTTTTCATCACAAGTGAATAGACGCTTCAGGTGGACTACATCAAACAGTGAAGCATTATGTGTCTCTTTTATTAGCCTTATCCATGTTGAAGGCACTGCGACCTTCAGCACTCATCTTCTTTTCTCTATCTTGCCAAATGCCCTGTCACTGGCCATGAAACTATGTCCATGCACTGTATAACACAATCGTATTATCGTGAAGAATTTTGTGTTTGTCAGATGTTTCCAAAATACAAATATACTTATTTTCACATTGTGAAAAACAGCTGTCCATAAAAACATAGAGGTGCTTCGTATCAGCAAAAATCATCTTGCGCATAAACCAAAAACAAGAAACTCAGAATCTCATTTGGATCTTTATCATTGTACCAAGACTGGAATTGATTTTATTTAACTCGGAACCATGGCCTTAAAGCGGAAACCGTGGATCTGGCTTGTACAGCGACATACATTGTTGATTCATCTGAGTTTTCCAACCAGACTTACATACAGTTTCGGCGAGCAACAGTTTGGCCATATGTATTACATCAGGGAAGTTAAAATTGAAAATATACAGGACAATTATTCTGCCGGTAATACTTTACGGTTACAAAACCTGGAGTCAATAATATTAAATAATAATAATAGTACGAAGTATTACTATTTTTATAAATGTTTCCTCGGCTTGAACTTCTACGGAGAAATTAATGTAGTTCGATATATTTTATTTCAGGTACGACATTTTTATTATGGATACTGCATAAATTAATTTGCATATTAATATTTGAATACATAAGTGTCAGCTTATAATTAGTTGTAACATACTGAAAGCAAGCAAGTTGTTCCTCAACATTTGTGCAACACCTGAAAGTATTATACAAAATTTTTGATCACATTACTTAAGCTGATACACTCACTAAGTACTAGGATGCTCACAAACGTCGACAAGGAAACTCTTCAACTTTCCCACCTCGAATCGATCTCAAATGTTCACCAAGCATGCGGTGTAGCACAGATAGAACACAGACGGAAGCTTTTGTTTCGCAAATTGTAGGAACATGCATTCATAACCGCATATGTGTGTGTCGATATCTAGGGTAAAGACACGAAAAGCACCAGAATGCATGCAACCCGATCGTCACTCACGCAATGCAGGTTGCACATCATAGAAACCCTCACACATTCGAGACCTTATAGAAGGTACCTTCTGGGTATAAAACGAGGCGCGTGTTGCTACGTGGACCATCCCTGCTCCTAAATTCATGGTCCGGGCAGACCGACAGCAGCTTGCCAACACAAGCGTTGTCTGATCATGTTGATCTGCAAGTGAAAGTAATTCCACCAAAAAACCACAAGATACTGTCAACCGCTTCATATGTATTTCTTTCTGTAGTATAAGTTTTTTGCCCGACGGCTTGAAGAGTACGTCAGAAGCGAAGAGCATGCACCGAATCTGCATGAAGAAGATTTATTCTCAAACTCAGCAATCTTATTTACAATCAGCTCAGCTCACCAAATACCATCCTTTTTTATTTTTATTTATAGCCTTTAGGTATCTAAGGCTCAAGTCAGGATAGGGAAGGGGAAAGGATTCGGAAATGTGTCGTCCAGGGCGTATGGTGAAGGTGCCATCTCGGCATTTGGCTGTATGACTGAGGAAAAACTCTGGAAAAACCTTAGCCAGGATAGTCGGCTGCTCGAATCGAACCCAGGGCCTCCCAAATGCTACGCCGACGCTCTACCACTGACCTACTAACCCATGTTGCGTTACGCGTGGGAAGCAGCTGGCTACTTCTAGCAAGAGCACAAGATTTATTTCAATAATGTGTTGGACATCAATTTCAACATTCGGTCTGGATGTGACAATATTTTGTGTGAGAACGACGCCGTTATAGTACGTTGCTGGTGCGATGTGCATCTCTGCTTCACTCACGCTGTTTTGGATTTACAGTATCCTCGAAGAGACTTATATAAGTGCATATACACTCGCTGTTACCTTTACCTGCTTCTTTGAGTGACAAACACTTGTTAGGTCACCTATGTTTGTAATTCCTATTTCACCTGCTTATTGCTTCTGTACATGACTTTAGCCCATTATGAACTTTTCCATTTCCGCTTCCATCTCTGTTATGTTGTATGCTGTTTGTGGGTGTGTATTCCGGCCTCAGTGGTGTCCGGGTTTTATGCATTTCGGCGATTTTTGTGTCTCTTTACGCCAGATATCGAGACACATTTATGTGGCTCATAATGTATGTTCCGACAATTTACGAAACAAAAGCATCCGTCTGTGTTCTATCTATGCTACACGGCATGGTGGGTGCAAATTTGGGGTCTATTCGAGGTGGGAATGTTGTAGAGTTCCCTTGTCAGTCTAGCAGCAGACTTTTATTTTCTTTCGAACGGCATTATAATTATAACCATTGTATTTACACAAGTAACAATGTTTATTTTATGAAGCAGAGTTGAACGGATTTGAGATGGAAGTCATTAAATATGTATGAGTATGTTTAAGTGTGAATGCTTCAACATAATAAATAAATGTAGCTTTTTATGTATGTTTATCACTGTTCATACTCTCTTTGTGTATTTAGTAACTTTTAAAGAAACCTTTCTTATATTAGAACGCGGTGGATAGAAATTGGTGATAACATCCAATCTCTCTTTCTTCATAAACAATGACCTTTTACGTTATCTTCTTATTTGTGTCAAAAACGACAAATAACTAAAGTTATAAATAATGTACCGAAATAGATAATTAGCAACACCGAAAACTCATATAATTTGTCTTTTGCCAAATTGTAATATAATTATTTTCTACATTTATTGATTCGTTCAGAAATCCATTAATTGAGATTACATCCCGTTATATGATAAGTAAAATAATATGAGATCTTTGGATATGTCAATCATTTCTTATCTATTATACTCTCTTACAACATTCTCTTTTAGGGACACCGCATTTTATTTTCTGCGCACTAAAACTAACCATTATCTTTTCTTTAATAATCAGAACTAAATGGAAATAGTTCTATCGATTAGAGCAGTGGTTATTTATTAATTTGTGTAATCGTCCATTATCTTCTTTATATAAAGCCTTGACTAGTCCTGAAGATGCATTATCATCAATCAGCAATGCAATGTTTGACTTGTCAATTATGGGCTCACGAGTGATGTCTTCTTTATAGATTACTATAGCACTAGCTGTCTTTCAACGAGACATTTCCAATAATGAAGTTCATTGTTTGGTACAACAATGTAGAGAGAAGTACAAAGCTCATGAAAATAAGTGTATACGCGAAAATAACTCAGTGACACTATAAAAAATGGCGTGAAGGTGTTTTGATTATATTAACTGATGTAGGCAAAATAATAAATAACTATTCTTGAAGAATGATTTAATGTACTAGTCAAATGTGACGGTCAATGTCCTTGAGGAGCATTTTACTTCGCGTCAACATTGGCCAATTATGTAGCTCTACGTATTGCATTAGTAGACTTATGCGGAGAAGTCTTATTCCTATGATAATCACGAGCACTTAGTCAAAATATTATTTCATGTCAGTTTCCCTACAAAACTTTCAGACAACAAATTGCTGAACCAGATTTTAGCTTCAGTACTTGTCATTTCAAAGCCTGCCAACATGTCTTTCAATTGGGATGATCCTCTCTAAGGGTTACCCAGTGGAAAGACATGTCTTGTTTTAAGTCTTGCCAATCCTTTCTTTCTACAACTTAACACATTGAAGAAATGAAAAAAAAATAGCACTTTTCGTCTGAACACATTGAATTGAATTGAATTTATGGGCTTTAAGCATATAAGGCTCTGGATAGAAGAGGGAAAAGGATACAGCAAGATGTCGGCTGAATGTTGAAGGTGACATCCTGGCATTGTCTAGTGTGACTGAGGAAAACCGTTGAAAAACCTCAGTTAGGATAGTCGAAGCCACGACCTCCCGAATGCTACGCCAACGCTCTACCACTGCGCTACAGCGGGTCTGTTCTTGTTTTTTCTTATAAGACTTCGTATATATATATTCGTACGCCGATACAGATAATGCCTGAAAAGTAATTCGACCGTGTAAGTCCTCGTTTCTCCGCTAGAGGGCGTTAAAGTTTGGAGCAAGAAGGAGACAACCGTTGCAATGGCTGCCGCAGTTTCGGTTTGTACAGGCATTTACTACTCAAAATATCTACATGAACATACCTGACAGTACTGACTGCACCGTGTAACAAATGGTTTCGCAGATATAGGCCAGTATTTGCCTTGTCAAATGTAAGTGAAGCTTTCCACAAAGTGAATAAAATAGAACGGAGATTCACCTTTGCCCCGGCAGTCTTCACTTGCTACAAACTTTAACACCCTCTAGCGGATAAACACTCGAATTACTTTGCAGGCATTATCAGGATCGAGGTACGAATATATATACGAAGTCTTATCAAAAAATTCCTGTTCGAACCAAAATACTTCCCTTGTCAGTACGGTTACTTGAACCCACGTCCTACGAAATTATTCCGAAAACAACATTAATCTGTTTGAGTTCATTAAAATGAATAATTTGCCAGACAATGCAAGCTCAAAATATATAAAAGCAGATAACAATGTACAGTTTCAACACTTTTATCAGCGTCTTCTTCAGTCTAAAGAGATGCAATTAGAGGAACATGCTGATAAGAGTGTCGAAACTGTACATTGTTATCTGTTTTTATATTGTTTTGATTTTGCCTTGTCAGTGAGGTTATCTGTTTTAGTAATACGAATATACGTCCTAATTATTATTGTTTTATATTCAATTTATGGTAGTTTCTATTTGACCATCTTTTTTTGTTTAAATTCAACATAACTAAAATAAGTTCCAATTTGCTTATACGATGGATTCGTAAAATTGATAGTTACATGTCATACGTAACATCCGACTCCTTCTCTTGTCCGTTCTGAACCTTCTAGTAGGTTACATTCATTCATTTGTTTTACCTTCCATAACCCTAAGTGAGCTTTATTTTGCTTATTTATTACATTTCATGTGCTAGATAAGGATCTATGGACTTTAGTCGTTAGAAGTCCGAGCAATACCTACTATTATAAGTTTAACTTAATGCTGTAGTCCCTGAATTTTCATAGGGTATTTTTATGTTGTGAATCTCTTGGTTTATCAATCTTTAAGCGAAGACTACACTGCAAAAAATGATTGTGTTAATTTAACACTTTACGGTGTCCCACCATTTATTTTTGTTAAATCAGTACAACAAACGATGTTGGTTTTGTTGATTCTGCACAATATTATCAATGTTGGTTGAACACAATGGACGGTGTCATATCAACACAATCACGTTTGTTGTGTTTATTTAACACAAGAAATTGTGGTCGCTCTGGGGCGCCGAAAAATGGTAAATCAACATCGCTATTTTTTACTGTATATTTGATATACCCATCTTACGTATACGTTAACGTGTAAACTTAATCAGAAGGTATACGGTGAATACCTCCGCATACCCTCGACTACAGATCTGGTTAACTTCTATTTGTATTTGTATTTATGATTGTATCTGCGTAATAATAACGTAAAATTCCAAATAATGTATATCAAAATTTGCTTAACCCTACCGACTCTTCCCTTATAGCAGGTATTAATAAAAATACAAATTAAACTCAGACAGGATTTCTGTTTAAATACTATTCCCAACAAAATAATACCAGTAATACGAACTGCAGTCTCCTAATAGTCTGTTCGTACAGTACATTGCATGTCTGATGAGTCATGATTGTATGTCAAAGTGTGTATATGAGTACTTGGAAGCATTGTCAATGTATTTAAAAACTGTAATATCAATATACGGCTGCGGGGCTTTTGCAGCACGAATTGTGTAAACAAAGTATTTTAATAACGACATCAGTTGTTAAAGCAAAGTCACAAAAACATAAGTTTCAATACTGTTTTGACCTTCATATTCTCTAAAACAAAAGAACCTAATATTCTCTGAAATATTTTTTTTTTAATTTTCGGTAGTCCTTCATTTTCGCGTCCACAACAAACAAACAATGATAATAATAACTCAATAATAAAAGGGACACTTCCTCTCAGGCTTATATACAGTGTTTGAAAAAAGCAATGCGACACATTTTGCTCTTTTAAAATTCTTAAATACAGAATATTATTTCGGCATATCCAGCGGGTTTCCAAAAAATAATGGGAGACATTAATACAGTATTATCTTGAATGTATGTACTAATTTTTAATATGAACATAGTATTTGTTTATATATACATAGTACGTCATTACTTTTGTACAATAATATAGGCTAACCTCGTTAATCCGAACCCACGGTACTCCGAACACCGCGCTACTCCGAACGGCCTTCAGTCGTCGTCTATACATACGTACTGTTATTTTTAGATTTTCATGTCACAAAAATGCAACTGTAAACAAATGTAAACAAAGCTATCGGGATTACTCAGGTCAGTATATTTTCAGGGGTGTACAGTATGTAGTTGTACCGTACAATACGTATAATACGTACTGTAGTTGCGTGCAGTCAGGCGTGCCTTGCCAAGATGTCGTCGAAAAGGAAACATGTGACTCTAACTTTAGAAGAAAAGTGCAAGATTACTAAGCGACTAAAAGTTTAGGAAAACTTGCTTCAGAATACGGAGTTGGAAAATCGAAAGTTTTTGACATTAACAGTAAGAGATAAGATAATCTCTCGCTGTTCTCCTACGGAATGTGGCCCGGGAAAGCGACAAACTTTGAGAAGGGCTGAAAATGTTGATGTTGAACAAGCAGTTTACACATGGATAGTGCAGCAGAGGGCCAAAAATAATATGCTAAGTGGCGACATTATCACAGAGAAGGCTAGATTATTTTTACAGAGAAATGATGGGCAGTGATAACTTTCGTGCAAGTAACGGTTGGGTGTGCAATTTTAAAAAAACGATTTGGAATAAGAGTGCTGAGTGTGACCAGAGAAAAACTTTCGAGTGACGAAAGTGCTTTTGAGAGTTTTAAAACCGAGTTTCAAAAAGAAATCGCAGAAAAGGGACTTAACCGAGAACAGGTGTACAATGTAGATGAGTCGGGCCTTTACTGGAAGTCACTTCCCAAAAAACACTTCCCCAAAAAACAGAAAAAGAAGCTGCCGGGCGAAAAATAAGCAAAGAGCGAGTAACATTTTTCCCTTGTTCTAACGCTGCTGGAACCCATAAGTTACGGATGTCAGTGGTCGGGAAATGTAAAAATCCAAGACCATTTAAAAACTTTGTTCTACCAGTGAAGTATTTCAGCCAAAAAAGTGCGTGGATGAGCAAGCAAATATTTCTTGACTGGTTTCACAACGAATTTGTTTCTTCTGTGAGAAATCACCTTAAGTCAATAAACCTTCCCCAAAAGGCGATTTTACTCTAGGACAATTGCCCTGGTCATCCGGCAGCAGAAGAACTCGTAAGTGATGACAAGAAAAGTAACGCAATGTACTTACCCCCAATGGACCAGCATGTGACCGCCGGGATCAAAATGCGGTACAAAAAAAGTTTGCTTTACAGTGTGGTGTCTTCAGGTGAATCTTTATAAACTGTCATAAAACGCTTTGACAATTAAAGATGCAGTGATAAAACTAGTGAAAGCTTGGGATGAGACTTCTCAAGGGAACATTGTAAGCTCTTGGACTGAACTTTGGCCTCTTTCCCAAAGACCGCCAAACGAAACTTTATCAGATCCTTCCTTTGTGTCTGACATTGTTCATGTCCTCCAGGTTGTTCATAAGCAGACAGATGACCTTATCTCGGAAGGAGATGTTACTGAGTTTCTAAATGAAGAAGAGGCAGGGTTAGGAAATGAACACTTATCTGATGCTGAAATTATTCAACGTGTACGAGAAGAAGCAGAGAGTAGTGATGAACAAAACAATGTACAAGAAGAACCAGCTCAAAGTGTAAAACATGCAGAGGCGATGTAAGCCTTCGTCAACTGAGTGATGACGCGTTTCGTAAGTCCATCAAAAAAGCAGGTCAGAAAACGATTAAAGACTTTCAAATGACTTTTTTACATAAAGTTACAGTACTGTACTGTAGTATTTAAAGAACAGTAACATACAAAGTTTCATTTTGTAGTAGAGTACGTCTTTATTGTGTAATTGTTCAATTTATTGTACGTACCGGTACGCACATACTGTCAGTAAATTGGTTTTCTAGCGAATTACTGTATACGTAATTTATTTTAAGCTTGTTTCGGGAGTTTCTTTAGCATTCCTTAGTAATCCGAACTTTTTAATAATCCGAACAGCTCGAGCAAACAAATATTCGGATTAACGAGGTTGGCGTGTAATTATAAACTGTATTAAGAATTAATAACCGTGCTACATTTACATTGGATTTTCCCCCTATCGTTACAGTATAAAGTATACACTAGTACACACCCATTGTTTTGCTATATGATAGGGTATACTAGACAATTGTTTAGTGTTTTAAAATAAACACATATTTTTGCTATAAAAGTGATATAATTACATCCTATATTTAATGCATAGCCCAAAAGACACTAAATATTACTCCAAGTCATAATTAAATACTCCTAATTACTGTTCCTTCAACCCTAGATGCACAGTTTTTCCCAGGGTTTAATAAATAACACACCACTAATAGTTTATAAGGAGTTACTGTATTGTAAAATACTATACAGTTGTGTCAATTTATTAGTCCAATATCTATGAGTTAACACCTCTGTACACGTAATAACAGAATGAGAGTAATCCACTACCGTATTTATTAATAAATAACATACCATTACGCTAAATTAGGTCACACACGTTCATTGTAAATGAAAATATGTGGTGAAGTATGTATTATATCCAAGAATATATATTATTTTATCATTTTATTTGCTTATATTCTGTGAATATACAGATTCCCGTATTCATCGCCGCTATCAAACTCCTGTCCTTCTTACTGTGTGAAGCTATGCACAAGTTAGCCAAGGATTATTCTAAAAAGATCCAGATGACAGAAAACAATCGGAACAATAGTATAATTCGTTACCATCATTAGTCATTTTACAGACATATACACATATATACATATACAACAAACAAAATAGATGTTGAAAACAACGAAAGAACAGAAAAAACACGAAAGAAGGAACGACAGTTTAACAAACAATCAGTTTGTAGTTGTCTTTCTCCCCATCAGATGTCTGCATCTAGAAGAATCGCGTACTTGAGGCTATTTCATGCAAATTAAAATCATTAAATACACAGAGATAACGAGCCTCCTGTGGCGCAAGTAATAACATAGACGACAGTGTACACATACTAAAAAGCGTGGACACGCATACAGACAGACTTCTTCTTCTCCATTTTTTTAGGGAGGGTAAGATTGAAGATGGAAGTTAGAGTCGTGACTAACTTAACACACAAATTACGCATCTATTTTGCATTTTTTTTCTCTGTTGAGAGCAGAGACGAAACACGAATACACAATGATGAGATGTAATAAGAGATATTTACACATACAGACTAAATACATGTCTGTTAGAGGATGTAATTTTTGTTTTTAGGACAAAAATGTAGAGATTGTTTGAATTACTAGAATATATGAGAGACTGTAACACGAATGAAGCTTAGAGTATGGGTTTTATTTAAAAAAATACCAAAATAACATGCCTTAATATTGGAAGAGTGGCGTAATGTCGACCTAGGTACACGACCACTACAGTCTAAGGAGGTTTTTGAGGGTTCTAGCAACAGTAGCACAAGAAAAATGTACAGAATGTGCTGTTGAACACAGGAGCGAGCCAATAGAGAGAAAAAAGTAATGCAAAGAGCAGTTAGGGAGCCAGATAATAGAATGGTTGGCAACAACACCATTTTAGTGGAATGAATATGGCATTTTTTTGTTTCTTTAGAGAAACACATATGTGAATACGGAATTCAATGCTAACAAATGTACCGTGTCGAGTTAATCAGAAAGTGTTAATTACTCCTTTACAAATAGCTTAGCCTTTTCCGTTTGGATAGATAACCAATGTACTCAAATGAAGAAAGAAGTACTGGACATAGATATGTGATCAAGTAAGTTTACGTATAGGAAGAACAATATAATGATGTACGTTCTTTGCAGATGGTTTTACTCCCTCCACTATGAAATGTATACAACAGAAGGGAATAAGATTAGAGAGAATAGGAATGTTAGAATTAGGTTTAAAATAACATATAGAAGATTTGAGTATGGATGTCCAAAAGGGGAACGGGGATAATATGATATAAACACAGTAATATATTTTAAGAATGGAATCCGAAGCAGTTGTGATTGTACCATTCGTCAACCTTTTAGCTAACACCAAATGAAAAAGTAGACATTTGAATTACACAATACAAGTACAAATTCACTTGAGATACAGTATACGATTTGTGTTAATGAAACAGGATATGTCTTGAAAAATGAAGTTCAGTTGAACGTTATTGTCGATTATGAGAGACAGGTGTTGGTTGCTAGAGATCTTTTATTTTGTACTTTAGCAGACTGTTTTATATTTTTTGGAAGACGTTCAGTAATGATATGGAAATAAATTACTTGTCATTTGTGGAAGCGAGAAGTATGACATTGAGTTTGAAAAAACCACAAAGTAATATGGAAGAATGGATTTGTCATTAGCCTACAACAGCGTTGTAGTGTATCTTTTAGTCACCTATGGCGCAACAGTACTGAAACTTAATATTACTCCTACAATTGTAAATAAAGTACAGAGTTTTTGAAAATTTGATTACTACGAACGTATAAACATTATTTTTTATAGGGGACATTGATACACGACTGTGAATGTCTTCCACAGAATCACAACCAGCAACCTCTTTGCTTGTAATATAGATTAGTGATAATCATGAATAACGTCATTTGTTCCCAAGTATTGAGAATAAGTTGATAATTATTGTATCTGACAAGTTGTATGTGTTATTGTACTTGAAGGAGGTCATTGAAATGCAAATAATAACGTCAAGTGAATCTTAATTGAACTTTTGCGGTTTGATAGTTTAACGTATTTGATTTTACCAGACACTTTTCATAGCACTGATAGGGACAAGGTGTATTCTTTATTTTGATTGGTCAATAAAGTACATGAAGACGTTGAACGGAGATTTTCGGATGTAGTTTGTCAATGATAGTCCTGTGTGAATGTTCAAATGTCGAAGTTAATGCTGCTTGCATAATGTATAGTATTCCAACCTGGAATGTAAATTATCCACTAATCTGTCGTGCTTGCTTTGGCCACATTTGCTTTGACTCACGACTGCGTTCACATGTCAGTGGAATCCTTGGAACTGAACGTAATGGAAAATCTTAACATATGCTTCTATATGCAATGAAATCTACGAGAAATGTATATAGTCGCACCCGGACAATGAATATACACTCCAGAACTTTTTGAAAACATATGACGAACTGATTACAAGTGCCTAATACGTAGACAAACTGTGTGTCATTCATTGGACAGGAAATTTCTTACACGGTTCGTTTGGATGTTGTTTGTAATGGAAATAAAAATGCATCAGTTTGATTGAACAAGAAATTATTTATTGTGCATAATCAAGATATTTACAGAGTAGAACATTTAAACTGGCACATGAAAATATTGATAGTACACATAGGGCATACAAACTATTGATCAATATTGTTTTTGTGAGTACATACAACTGATACAAAAAGTAACGTCATACAAAATATTGTAATTACATACAACTGAAATAAATTATTTAGCAAGTCAAACCATATAAAATAATGAAACAATTTCTATATGAGACAAAGTTCGATCGTACAAAATAGTTGTCTGCTACATTTCAAGAAAACCGTGGTCATATAAAATATTATGATTACAGTCAGCTAATATATAAGTCAACTCGTATAAAATATATTTTGTATAATGTTGTCATCTAACTTTTAGGATACAAGTTTTGAATGGAAAGGTAACACAATGCATAACTTCGTTGATAATGTTTTCATGGAAAACAATGAAGAAGTACAAAATAATTTTATTTGTGATACTAACAATGCAAGATAAACGTTTACTTATGCAAAAACAGTGAAGACAACTATAACAAGGTATTGAACAAGTCATAGAAAATGTTTTCGTTTTTGCTAATATAATGAAAACTATTAACAATAAATTAGTTTAGTGATGTACATTGTTCTAATGTTATTACTTGCAGGGATACATATATACTAAGAAAGTATTAAACCGTTTGAAAAATCGAACTTGATAAGTGAAGAACATGCGTAACGTGCACAAAAAGTGTTCATCATGTTTTGTTTTGCTCATTGCAGACATTGTACACAATTTAGTCATCTAACTTACAGGATACTTGTCATTGTAACACAGTATTATACAACTTACTGTTCAAAATTTAGAACAGATTCCAAGTTTCCTTTAACGAAAACCATAAAGTAACGTCCCATAGTCCACAGTACTAAAAGGATTTAATTTCCAACGCTTACTCTGTTGCACAAGAGCATGTCGTTTAGTTTGTTGTTTACATACAATGAGAAACTCATGTTTCCGTAAAATATGATTTGGAGTAAAAATTACTTGACTGACACATTTTTCTGTAACTAAATTAACTAAAGGGGGAAGACAGCCCTGTAGTCAAATTTCAAAAAGGATAAATAGATAGTGTTGTGGAATTGTATTGCAGTAATTTTGCACCACAACATTTAAATCCTTGGAAGAAGGTTATGTTTTTTCTTGGAGAGGACACGTTAATTGGTTACCCGACTCAGTTTGTTTTTCAGTGAATACAAATAGTTTTTGGATTACTCATTTTAGCTTGTGGACCGATTAACAGTAATGTATTTTCATAGAGTCACTTCTAAGTTAATTAAATTAACACAACAAAAGGCAATCGTACGAATGCGATTGATTGAAGTGGTTATTGTTGAAGACATCCTAGTAAATAATTGGTAACTCAGCTTAGACCAATCGCACACTAGCACTTTTCTTGTCGAATTTTTAACTGCGAACAAGAAATACATACGTCTATGTGACACGGCACGCACTGGTAACTTTTGAAATCACCCTGATAAAATAATTGAAACATGGCCTATTTCGGGGGCGATGAAACTATTGTTTGCAGAAGTACTGTATTACGCATGTGTTTAAACCTGTCAGCGCGCACTAGCAATTGAATTGCCCAATTCGGTCGCTGCGCCTTTGAAAGAAGTAGCGACAAATAACTACACAGTAAGAAATAATTTAGTCGTTAAGTATTGTGTTCTGCAGCACAAGTATTTAATCGTTTAATGTTGAATTGTTTATATTTGAAGTAAATATGTCCAAAAAGTAAATAGACAAAATGAAGTAACCTGGAAGTGATATTTTGAAATAAGAAATTTATAAACGTGATCCAGGTGGTAACGGCGCGGACTTCGAATTGGTAAAGGATAGGCACCCGGTTTCGAACTCCACGGCCGACTATCTTGACAGGCTTTCCAGGCTTTCCTCGCTTTCACCAGGCGAATGCAGGGATGGTACGTCAATTAAGTTCGTGACCGATATTATCTCCATCCTCTGCCTAGCTTATTGCCTCCAGAGATAAAGATGTTAAAAGGCAATAAATAACTTTTGAAATTCAAAGATGCAACGAGTTTATAAAATTGATCATTCAAAGTCTCTGGCTAGCAATTAAATGAATCCTATGGATTTTCTTTTTGGGTTTAATACTTCATCTTAATAAAGAGCAGCCAACAGCGATAGTCATGTTGTCTCAGGCTTAAGTCCAGCGGCTGCAAGGTTTTGGGTTCAAATCTCCGATGGAGCCTGAATGTTTGTGGATTTTAGAGACATCTAGTGGAATCAAGAATTGCCGAAATCATTAGTTAGTAAAATGGCCCAAACTACGAAGTTTACAAAGCTCTTTACAAAATCAGAAACAACCCTCAGCCGTTTATTTCAAATCCATTTCGATGCTGAGAAACTGAAGTCTCCCAGTGTGGGAACCTAACAATTTTAGTGATTTTTAAATTGGGTAATTTTTTCTCTTCCTCAATTTTTTTATCAACAAAGCGCGCTTACTCTTACTACACTGTATCACTGTCTAAATATGACATTTTGCTGTAGGAGGCTACCACTAACTTGACCCCAAAATATAAGAGCTTATAACCTTTTAACCGTTGCGGTGGAAAACGCGAAACTTGGGTGAAAAACGGTGCAGAACCATTTCAATCTGTTGCACAATGTTCCACTGCCTAATTTTTTAAATTTTGCTGTAGGGGGTACGATTAACTTGGCGCCCCACAAATTTAATAGCTTATAACTTTTTAACCATTGCGTCGCAAAACTCGAAACGTGGGTGCAAAACGGGTGCAAAATAATAGTCTATTTGTTTCTAAAATTTGAAGGTTGGGGTCAAGTTAATGGACTCCTTCCCAGGATGTAGTGAAGTTATTATCGTCCTGTTATAGCGTATTTACTAATGATTTTGTTTTTACCTTTTGCGTAATTAGCTTATATGGATTCCCCAAAGGTCCAGAGATAGGTTTTTCTCCAGAAAGGATTTCCATGTTTGCTTTTTAGTGTTTAATAACGGTTTTCCATATGCTACTTTGGCTTTCCTATATCTTTCCAGCCTTATCTGCCTTAGTTCGTACTTCCCAGCCGCCTGGTAACTCTTCCTCACTACTCTGCTTCATCTTTTCGCATTTTCAATCTCTGTGGTCCTAAAAGGACTCTTACTTTTCTTTACTCCCGATGATCTCTATGGCGCGGCACCAGTAATAGCTTCTCTTGTCTGCTTTTCTATTTTTTCAATTAGTTCATTCACATTAGCATTTCTCTCAATCTTTGGAGGATTGAGGCTTTGATGAATTTATCCCAGTTTATTCTGTTCGGATCATATGTAAAAGCGTCTTCCATCTCCTCTTCCACTTCTTCGTTTTGTTTTTGGAGTTTAAACCATACTAAATAGTGACTGCTTGATGTTACTGCGTCCTCAACTCCACCAATCAGCAATCTTACTTCCGATGCTCTCAACTGTTATTGTTACATCAATGTTTGACTCCGCTCGACCCTGCTCCGAAAAGTAGGCGGATATCCTTCTCTATTGATAACCTGAAAATTAAATTTTTGAATTAATTCTTCTACTAATTCCCCTCTATGGTCAGTCTCGGAGCCGTTCCAAAGCAGAGAGTAAGCATTAAAATCTCCCACTATTATTAGCGTCGCGCATAGAGATCCGAATGGAAAGACGTCCTCCTTTCAGATGAATTCAACTTCTGTCTGCAGTGTCATGATAGCTATATCAGAACAGTGGCACTAGGCTGGACGACACCTGCATTTTTCATTGCCACGTCGGTCCGGCACCGATTATTATGGTGTGGGTTGCTACAAGATTCCGTGCCGGTTCGTGTCTCTTACGCATTAATGGACATATAGCCAACCAACGGTACAGTGACAATATGTTGAACCCGGTTAAGGCCCCTTTAGTACAGGTCATACTGGGAACTACATACCAGCAGGATAACACAGGCCCGCATGTGGTACGTGATGTCCTTGCCTTTCTGGGTGGACGCAATGTTCCCTGCTTCTTTAGCCAGCGCGTTCACCCGATCTCTTGCCGATTGAACAGGTTTGATCCATGATTGCACAACGCCTCTAACGCCAGCGACCTCCTCCAGCTACAGTTGATGAGCTGTATCATTGTGTCGAAGACGCATAGCTTGACATACCCCAGGAGGACATCCAAGGCCTCATCCTCTCTGTGCGTCCCTGTGTTGCAGTCATTTTGAACGCCCACAGTTGACTCACAGGTTACTTACCTTCAGCATTTCTGTTCTGACGCATACAAAGAGTGTTAAGTTTAATCATTTGCTGCTTGTACCTTACGGTATCTATCTGCCAAATTTGGGGCTACTATCTTATCTCCTTCTTGGTGCTTCATTTTTAATGGCGAACAGTATATTTAAATGCTAGAAAATCATTATTTTCATTATAATTATTTCCTATAAAAAATGGTAATCTTGGTGATAAATGTAGGAAAATGTACTATTCTTTATTTGAAAAATCTAATTTTTGGCTAATTTCTGACAAAATCGTTTTTTTTACCCAGAAATTATTAAAAATATGGATTTTTGTGTCAAAACATTTTTAATGGCAAACCGGGACTGTCACCCCAAAAGGCTTCGCCACAAACTGGAGGTAAACCCTTTAATTCCCCTTCCTAAGACTTAAGGGAACCGACCGGGGTAGACGCCTCATGTCCAATACATACGTTCACGTCGTGGGGCCTATTAGTACCCAAGTAACTGGCGAAGGAGCATGGATGGGCTACCACAACCCGCATTAGCGGACAGCGTGGTGAGTCAAATGTCTGCACCCCTCCTTTCTTTACACGTGATGGTACAAGTAATGAAACAGCCTCGAAGGTACTCATTGCCCGGAGGACGGAAGGCAGCTGGCAACGGCAGCGGTCAGTCCTGTAGGAAGTCAGAGCGTCAAAGTGAACGGGTTTGGACTGTAGACTGCCAGCACACAGATACGGCAACTCGAACGGACCTATACGTCAATTGTCAGTCACTTGCAGGAGAGGACAAATTAGAAGAATTGCAGAATGAACTAACAAAGATTAATTTGAGGTCAAGTTAGTGGTAGCCTCCTACAGCAAAATGTCATATTTAGACAGTGATACAGTGTAGTAAGAGTAAGCGCGCTTTGTTGATAAAAAAATTGAGGAAGAGAAAAAAATACCCCATTTAAAAATCACTAAAATTGTTAGGCTAGATGACTAACCGCCATGATCACTTTGCCGCCTCCGCCGAAGGTCCACTGGCGGACACTAGCGGATAGCCATCGGGTCGGATGTTGACCGTCGGTCCACCGACGGACAGTTCCGAACAGTCGCCGTGACGGATTTTCGCCGTCGGTCCACCGGTGGACATTAATGGATAGCCGCTGTGTTGGATATGTTCGAATGAACAGCGGGCTATCCGCCAATGTCCTCCGGTGGACCGAAGGCGAATATCCGACACGGCAGCAGATATATGGTATTAGTCTAATTCCGACGGCGGCTCGCTGTCGTTTTGGTCATGGGAACTCACACCTTAAATAGCATTTTTGAGTACGAGGGTGAACATGAGAATAAACAAATATTTCTACTTTTGCTATTTCCAATACAAATTAACTAAACTTGTTCTGCACATTATTTTATTTTGATTGTAAACATATGGTAGAGTATTCCGGGCTTGCGTACCTATTAGTCACTATCAACGAATCTGAGTGCATAATGCAGCACACTGCTTAGATATACTGTTACAAAAACCATAACATTTTCCTTAAAGAGAATTTGTGGTAGGATATATCCTAGTATGAAAATATACGATTGAAACCAAAGAGTGATCTTCCGAAAAACAAGAACTTTTCATTGGGTGTCATCCCTCCAAAATTCATCTCTAGCATGACTTCCATTACGGCTCTAAATCACAAGGTAGAAAAAACCAAGTAGCTCAGAATAATTAAACAAAATGGTAGGAAAGTTGCGTCCATGTATTTTGTTTTATAAACTTCACTAAGCAAGGATGAATATCATGAAGTAAATATAAAGAGAAAACCAAAGAAAAACAAAACAAGTATGGAAACTATCCCACTGCGCTCTTTGTAGCGAAATCGACATCTAATAACGAAATGAAAGATGACGACTTGATCTCTCTCTTAAAATACGTTCCACCAATCTATTATTCATTTTATGAAAAACTTGACAACAAACGATGTATTGCATTGATGTCCTGATCACAATGTCTATACACTTACTGTAAGTACATTATTTAACTTCGCTTTACTTTCGGTAGATTAACACGGTCATGGACTTTTGCGAACCAAGTCCAAAATGTGTATTAAATATTATTGCAGAGTGAACTAACTCCAAATGTATATTTTTGTTTTATTAAAACTACTACTATTATATATATTTTTCTTCAAAAACTTGTGTATTGTTTCCGTTTCTTTTTATGGTAAGAATACTCAGTAAAAAAAAATAGCTGTTAATTTAACACAATGCGGTGTCCCAGCGCCATTAAATCAACACAGCACACAGTGTTGATTTCGGTAGTGGGAGAGAGAAAAGAGTTACGGCTGCTGCTAGATTTGAACATGGGTTACTCAGTTAGAATTCGAGCGTCTTACAAACTTCGCTAAAACACCGGACGGAAAAAGCACCAGTTTGAAACAATATAGAGAATTAAAAGAAAATATTGCTGAACCCCAAACACAAACAAAGTTACTCTCACGACTTATGCCATGATTTAATCACTTTCCCATTGATTAATTAGGGATCACCATTTATTGAGAATATGTTCCATTTGAACTGTGAAAGCAAGCGCAGCATTTGACATATTGTTAGGTTAAGAAAGCAGTAATGCTGCTCAAGTGTTTGTCTGTCGCCATCTTGCTTGCTTTCATAGAAATAGAATATTCTCAATGAATGGGATTCTGGTTCTCAATTGACAAATAGGAAGTGATTAAACCATGCGATAAGTCGTGCAAGTAACTTAGTTTGTTTTGGGGGTTCAGGAACATTTGATCCCATACACTGTTTAAATCTATAGTGTAGTCGTTTAATTAAAATGTTGTTCACCTAATATTGTTTGCATCTAATACCTTTTCTGTCCGACAATTTAGCGAAGTCGAAAGACGCTTGATTTCCAACTTAATAACCCAGGTTCAAATCTCACTGCAGCCGTAACTTTTTTTCACAGTACCGAAACCAACACCGCGTGTTGTGTTGATTTAACACACAAAAGTGGTAAGTTACGCTGCGAAACCGCATTGTGTTGAATTAACAACAGCTATGTTTTGCAGTGTAGAAACAAATTCAGAGAATGCATGTATATTTTTTTCATGTACCATAAACTTTACCTCTCTATTTCTCGGAAATTTATTCGTTGTCACTTGGTTCGCTCTGACTTTAAGACATTATATTCTCCTCCCTTTCACTATTTTCACATAATAAACAACTGACAATCATAATTCGCACTAGAAATTTCAGAGTTTTCCGACTCAGTCAACATTTTTTACAACCGTGACTGATCACCGATTCATGCTTTGTTGGTTATGATTTAAAAGGTTCCGAATAAACAGGTTCCTATTCCAGTTCCAGAACGAAACGATATCTCAATGTGTTTAACTTTAATATTTACATAATAATGATAAAGCATGTTACGTGACATTTTTAACACTCGATACAGTTTCAAACTTAAATAAACTATAATGCCAACACAAATAACAAGCTGTGTGACAACAATTTTAATAATAGTCACAACCAAACACATCAGTCACAACGGTTTGTAGGAAAGTGAAAAATAAATGTAACTGAGTAAGCAATAAGAATGACACGTATCTTTACATTGCTTGGATAGGAATACTATCAGGCGCACGGCCGCCTACTTAAAAACACAGCTACTAAACTGTCTTGCGCATAATTATTCCACTGTAGGAAAATCATGATCTTTATTATAAAAATGATAATATTACTTTTTTACCCAGAAATTATTAAAGATATGGATTTCTGTGCCGAGACATTTATCATAGGAAACTTACTGTCTACAAGAGAATTATTGCTATACCATGTTTAGAAAGCCAGTTATGATGGATTCCGTGACTGATGCTTTTTGGGACTTTGCCCCCCCCCCCTCCCTCAGTTATCGAACATTTTCAGGGTTCCCACTCAGTGTTCTCAGGTGGAGAGAAAATCCACGGAAAACGGGGTAATCTGGGCCACATGTGGGGCTAGAAGGGAAAAATAACAATAAAAATCGGGAAATTTTGTACAATTTTTTTTTTGGTACATTTTATGTGTGGGTTAATTTTCAGTAATTTTGAAAGCAAATTTAGCAAACGGAATATTTCTTAAAAGTCGGTATTTTTTTTAGTATTTGGAGGGAGATAATACGACGGGAACTTGACAAAACTGTCCCCACAACCAATATCAAAGTCAGAATCTTTGATTCTTTCAGTACATACTTAATGTAAGCAAGCGCTTCGTTTAAGATTTAGGTAATGGGCGTGTACGATGACTTTTATTATTATTATTATTTGCAGAATCTGTTTATCAACCATCTTTATGAGAATACATCATTTCTTAATAAATTCTGTGTAGAAAAGCCACCTGAAATTAAAACTGAACATGTTTTGGAAGCGATCAAATAACTGAGAGTCAATTCTTCATGTGGTATGGATGGTATATCAGCCTTCATTATTAAAGGTATTGCTGAGGTTATTTCGCCTTTTTTAGCCTCCTTATTTAACTGGAGCTTGAATCTAAATATTTATCCTGATATTTGGAAAATTGTAGCGATTACACCTATTCCTAAAACTAAAAGTGACAAAATTAATGATTATAGACCTATTTCAATTATTAGTATTTTTCCAAAAATCTTCGAAAAAATTATATATAAGTATTTGTATAACCTTGTATATATGAAAATTGATGATAACCAACATGGATTTATGTATGGTAAATCCACTGTAAGAAATTTGTCACATTTGATGCATAACACCTTTCCAGTTTTACACAAGGGTGGTCAGATTGATGCGGTATATTTCGATTTTGCTAAGGCTTTTGACAAGTTATCTCATTATCATATTTTACTTAAAATGGACAAGTTTAACTTACCTCATTGCATTACATTATGGCTTCTTTCATATCTTAGAAATAGGTAATTTATTGTTAGATATAAGGGTACTAAATCTTCAATTTATAATATTACCTCGGGTGTTCCCCAGGGTTCGAATCTTGGTCCTTTGTTGTTTCTTTTATTTATCAATGAGATATCTGTAAACCCAACCTATAAATACCTGCTATATGCTGATGATATTAAAAATTTTCAGTCAATCACATCTATTCAAGATCATTGTAAATTACAACGAAATATTCATATTATTGAACAATGGTCTCATAAAGACTGTCTTCTTCTAATTCTGAATAAAACTAAAGGAATACTTTTCTCAAGAAAAATAAATCCCTCCGTGTATAAATATAATATAGGTTCTAAGGTTGTCAAGTTTCTGAAATATATTGATGACTTGGGTGTTACCCTGGACTCAAAATTACTATTTAATAAACATTTGCAAATAATGACATTTGAAGCCAGAATAAATTTGGGTATAATGAAGTGGTTATGTAGAAACTTTAATAATATCAATACTTGGAAATTTAAAGTCCTTAATAACATGAGTCTGACAAATACTTATAGGTAAGGAGATTACTCTGCTTTCATTGACAGACAGACGAAATTTATTTGACCTGAAGTTTTTTTTACTGGTTTACTGCATGGGACTGTCTATCTTGAATACTTTATTTATTTGCGAGTTCCTTTCTGTCAAACTCGGAAATTTGTTCCTTTTTCATGTACTAATTTTCCTAACTCATCTGTTTATCGATCTATCTTTACTGAAAATAAGTATCACGGAGTTTTGGATCTTTTTCAACCTAAATTTTACATGATACGTAAGCAATTTTTAGGTCTATTTAATGACTAGTTTTGTTCTATCTTTGGTGTGCTTTTTATCATTTTTTTTATCTCTTCTTGAATTATTGTCCTGAGTTTTGTAGTGTTTTTTATACCATCACGTTTGCTGCTATAAGTTATAAACATGCTTGTGTTTTTATTGTTTCATTTTGCTATCAAATGATTATATTTTGCTTATTTTAATGTAATTTTAATTCAACATACGTCATATTCTTATGAACCAATGATTTGTTTGTATATTATTGTATTATATGCGTGCTGCAAGTAATCATTTCTTATTTGTATTGAACCAATAATTTGGTTTATATTTTACTGCATTGTATGCATGTTGCATGTAATCTATTTCTTATTTGCATTTGAAATATGTCTATGTAACTTTATTATTTGTTTTTTTATATATATAATGCTTATGTAATTTTAATCATTGTATTCATTTTTGGCGCACTAGTGACAATTCAAGCTGTCTGATTAGCCAAATAAAGTCTTTTCAAATATTATTATTATTATTATCGGGAATATCCAATATCTTGATTGGACCGCGTTGTTGCGTGACATGTTTAGGCAGGCTAAACTAGATACCTTGTACCAAATCAAAACTGTCATTTATTTTATAATAACCAACAATGTGGCCACTCTATATATAAAAGACAAAAACAAATCCTTTCACTATTGATTCTGTCATAAATTTCCTTTATATTCTCGTCTCCACATTCACTCCTATCGATATATCTACCGATACGAAAGCCGTTATCTTTTTTTTTTGCAAACGTTCCCCTACTTGTTTTATGTTTTGTCTAATTGATTGACTTAATAATTGACATACAATTGCGTGATTTGCTTATTACATAATAGTTGCCTACTTGGAACTCTTATCTGTGATAAGTATCTTCATCATTTAATAGACAAGGTGGAAAGTAAATCAGGTATTAAAACGTGGTTATGTCCTTCAAAATAATTACTTATATCTAGTCCTGCCAATACATTATGATAGAAACAAATGTTTGAATCAATACATTAATGGAGACGTAATGATTTCAGTAGCCCACTTATGTTACTCTTTTGGAGGCTAGAGTTTCACATATAAGCTAGAACAGGGACTTTGAAACTTTTAGACTGGCGTATCATTTTTATTGTTGCTCAAGAGATGAGACGAGCTCTCGTAATGTAAAGTATAAAATACAATATATATCTTTTCCAGACGAGATATTTTCTGGTCAAGACATTTTCTTTTTTTCTAAACGAAACAACCTAAATCTCGTCTCGTGGGCAACATTATTAATAAAACAATGAAACAAAACTATAAGAAAGTAAACGTTTTAAAACATATTTAAAAAAACGTTCATTTATTTCGGTTAAATAATTACGTTCTGCTCTCAACAAAAAGTAATATATTGTATTAATATTTATCACAGATTACTCTCATAACACTTATACTGACTGTAGATTCGGACGATATTAAATATCGTTTAATATATTTCTAAACTTTATGACGTACCACCAGTTCGAACTCCCCTGATCGATTATTTGAAAACGAACAAACGGATATCCGTTTATTCGATTATCCGAAAACGAACAAACGGATATCCGTTTATTCGATTATCCGAAAACGAACAAACGGATATCC